>VMOF01000369.1:51373595-51576095 GCA_011764245.1 Trialeurodes vaporariorum
CAACAACACTAATAATTTGAGATAGATAATTTAAAGAACCTACGCAGGAGTGACCAGAAAAATAACTCAAATCATGCCACAGAATCTGAAACAGAACAGGAGGAGTATCACAGCACTAGCTGAGAATCCTGACAGTAGCTTTACCATTCAGGTAAGACTCCAATGCAACGGGGAAGAAACACTAAAGCTCTCTCTAATATTAAAAACTGACTTTAAAAGAACACTGGGGAATGAAGGAAGGATCATTTTTGAAAGAGTTGAGTGAGGTTAGGTCTCAGGTTTCAAACTTCCTGGTTATTAACTAGCACTGTGTCGAGCTGTCGACCATTCTAGAGATTCTCTAGCTCGTTGTTGAACTGTCGGGCACAAAAAAATAAACAGATAATGTTCGCGAGCTCATTATTTAATCGATAAAATCCCGAAAAACAGACGATCACTACCGGAGACACACTTAGCACGGCGTTTACCGCAAAGATATTATACTATACAGATACGCAAATGTGGCATACTTAGGGCGGGGTAGAGTCCCTTGATGGAAAGATTGTATAGGGAGTACCGACACGAGCTCAACGAGTTGTGATTGGTCGTTGGTTTTAGGCTCTCACGGAGTCGAGCAGGAGTCGACGACATCGAAGGCTCCGCACGAAACGAGTCGATTCGTTGAGGAACGTACGGGAACGGACCGGAATGCCGGCAAATTCGCCTGTCCACCACTGGTCCACTGTCGAACTTAACATTCGAATGCGTTCACGCGGTCGACAAAATCGACTCCTGTCAAAATGCATAAAGCGTCGTGTCGGTACTCCCTATACAATATTTCCATCAAGGGACTCTAGGGCGGGGAAAGGGGGCCCCTGAACGGGGTACATAATGCGCCTGGGAGGGTATGCTTCTTGTTAGCTTCACGATACAAACAAATGACGATTTGAAGGTTAATCACAGTCCTTATGCGTAATATTAAACGAACGGTTGTGATTTCGCTTTTATCAACTTCTACAAATTTTTTCAGTGTCCTACTTTTCATTTTGTCTCAATTTTGCTTTTTTAATGCCTTACTGAAACTTAATTTTGATATTTGATCATCCAGTGATTTTTTTTTCAAACCTAAAACCTCCTCGCGGAGGAGTTATCCTGAGTTATCCTCACCCTCCAAGTCGCTGGAACTAAACTTTTATCCATGCCTTAAATGTTTAAGTTCTCGACTCCTTGAATAATGAATACCTTCGGAAATCGTTGCTGTTTAAGGTTTAACACTTACTTTCATCATGTTTTCTTGCCATTTGTCAGTGGATATTTGCAGAGTGATAGTCAATCCTTCCTTAGCGGAAACTGCGTCTCCTACATGCATTACTACACGAATGTTTCATTCCTTAACTTGGGGTTGCAATTTAGAGACCTGACCTAACTTGAACTTACTGAGTCCTCCTGATTCAATTTGCAATTCAGAAACTTATCTTGAATAAAGGTCTTGAGATTTCTTGAGAAAGTTTGAAGAGTTGTTCAAGTAAGATTCATACGCTAACTTTCTGTTCAGAGCCGCTTCGGTCACGTAAAGTTGTGCACTCAAGGCAATTCTGAAGGAGATAAATTGAAGGTGACTCATTAGAAACCTTCAACTAAACTTAGGATTCCTCAAGAACTGCCGGTTGATTGCAAGCTTTTTGAATTCCTATTTTGCTCACTCTACCTCGACTCAACTCGCTTTTGTTTTGAGTATTTCTCAGGGGATGTCAAGTGCGAAGTATATCTCAAGAAAAGTTTCTGAATGCAGCCTAAGTATTCTTTTGTTTTTTCTCCTTTTCTTGAGTTGCACTGAACACCTTAAGTAATGTTGAAGGTTAAAGGGGCTTGTTTGTCTTAGACTGCAGTTATCATAGTCGTGTCCCCTCCTTGCTTGGAAAGTGAGGGCAGCGGATTTCTTAGCAGGTCAATAATTTCAAGAATAATCCTGTCTACGGCGCAGCAATCAAGATTGTTAATTGCTTTCGTTCATGAGACAATTCCGTTTAAGTAATTCTACGTTACACCATCAAGACTCTTTACAAAATTTCCTCAAAGGCACTTGATTATTTCTCAATTTGCTCATCATCTTCGGGTTAGCAGTGGATTCATTACGTTATTTGTTCTATATCTTTGATTCTGATTCCATTTAAATGCCATCCTTACTGCCAAGATGTCATCTAAACTGATCAGATTAAAGTTAAATTCATCGCAGGATTTTCTCCCTTAACTTCATCAGGTAATTATTTCACAGCATCTTTAAAATTGTTAAATCCACTGACATCTCTTTACTGCTGGTTGTTTTAATATACCGTCATTGTTAGAACTGATCAATACTTGCCTTGCGGATGGTGTCTTCCCTGACTTCATAAAAAAAAGCTAAAATAACACCTCAATTTAAAATGGGCGAGAAGCAATTACACTCTTTAACTATAGACCCATTTCTGTGCTCTACACTTTTTCAAAAATGTTTGAAAAAGTTATGCATGAGCAGCTGAGCAACTATTTTGAAAACAATAATATTTTAAGCTCTCGGCATGTTCGTTTTAGGAAAAAAAAATCCACCATTCAAGCAGTGCAATAGATAATGTAAATGAAGTTGTAGAAAAACGCTGCATTGCTCTTAGCATGCATGTTGACCTAACCAAGGCCTTTGATTTAATAAATCATCGACTTCTTCTAAAAAAACTGAGAGTCTATAGATTAAATAACGCTGCTATGAAGCTTTTTGAGTCCTACCTTGTTGGTAGAAAGCAATTGGTAAAAATAAATTTGATGTCTGGTCTGACATTCTCTGATGCTCTTGACCTAACTCAGGGCTCTATTTTAGGTCCTCTTCTGTTTATTAACTTCAAAAACGATTTACCCGATTTTGTAAATTTTCCAACCTATTCATTTGCCGATGATACCATAACCATTCTATGTGAAAAAGAAGCTACTTCCCAGTTAGAGGAGGTATTTCACAAGGTAAAATACGGTTTCAATGTATGTATGTTGTATAATTCAGACAGCTCTATTTGTATAAAATTCTAAATAAATAAATAAATAAATATCCACTGTGGGTGCAGCTCTCAAAACAGCTCATGCAGTTGACTTAAAGTGAGTCCTAGAATGAGATGAATATGACGCTAGGTGACTGACTAGACGGAAGGAAGTAGACAGCGGGTTAAAGTATTAAAAGATCCTCACAATTAGTCGTTAGGAAATAAGTCATTTAGGAGCCCTCGCCCTATATCTGGAAAACCTACCAAGCAAACGGTACCCATACCAATTCATGAGCTTCCACCAAGAATTGTCATCAGTACCTTTGGACTCTCTGGGACCAAAACATCATACGTCCTGACGGTCCTACCCGAAAATGATCGGAGAGCACTTAGAGGGTATAAACCACACGCAATAATACTTAAGTACGCACCATCCAACGTCTTTCGGAGGAACGTCAAGCTGTAACATAATTTGGTCCCTGATGAGTAAAGTTTTAAAAAACTGTACTATGGGAAACTTCGACAGAGACCAACAATTATTTATCGTTGAGTTTCGAGTAAGAGAGGGAAATGAAAACACATATTTCGAGGAACAGGGAATTTCTATTATTTAATTTGTGAAAGACAAAACGGAATGAAGGATGATTGTTGTAAAAGTTCAAAGTTTTGGAATTGCTGCGAGATAAATGAAATAGCCAATGTTCTCCGACACAAACAATCACTGTTTATCAAGGTAGATTTTAACTCTGATTTTAACTGTTTATAACCTCCAAATCTACAACTGCTGATATTTGTTTGTATCGTGAAGCTAACAGGTTGCCTACCCTGCCCCTGATTTTTGAGCCCATTTTACATTCACATTTGCGTATCTGTATAGTATAATATCTTTGGTTTACCGTGTAGTTTCAATGTAAACAAACGACCGTGGGGGAGACAAGGAATATGTGACGTAGAATCGGTCACGTGACGGAGCGGACCAATAAAAAACGATTATTTTACTGCTTAACTCAGGGCTGCCGTTTCGCGGGTAATTACCCGCACCGAGGATTTTTTGGCAATTTTCGGATCAGACTGCGGATCTTTTGAAAATCGGGATAGATGCGGGTAATTTGAAATTGTTGCGGATTATTCGCGGATCTCTGAACATCATCACTAAAAACTGATAAATTCAAGTAATTTTCAAATAATTTGTGCTCATCTCTAGCTTTTATTCCACACATAAGCACATTCTGACTTGATTTCAACGTAATTTGGAAAGATTGAGGAATTGCATGTGATTGGCTGATGTTCTCTACTGCTTCTTCGAAGCTATCACAAAATTTTCTTCCACAAATTGTGGATTTTGGCGGCTTTCTTCGAACTTCCGAGCAAATTGGGACAGTGGGGGGCGCGTGACTTTCGAACCTGGGGGTGCAAATGCTGATGCACGATTGGGGAGTCCGCGGAGAATCCAATCAGCAGTGGGCTGGGGGGGGGGGCTCCTCCCATGGATAAGTTTAGATAGAAAATCGGCTCTCTGAGACACACTTTAACGATGATCCACATTGCAAAGTAATCGATGTGTCTTCCTAAAAAATAAATAAATAAAATAAAAAAAAATAAATAAAAATAAAAAAAAAAACGAAAGCGCCGCAAGGAGTATTTCAGAAAACTGAAATCGCTAGGAAAAAAATAATTTTGATAAGCATCTCGTTGTAAGTAGGGGGTGTAAATGGATCAGCAACTGATAATATGAAATGGTGAAAATGACGGTGTAATTACTGACGCCGAACTGAAGAGGCAGCGTGGAAACAAAAGAAAATGTGAAGAGATAAGCCTATGAGCCGCGAGCGCGTAAGTCCGCTCACCGCTGCGCTGCGCTGGCGTAGTCAACAGCAAGCCGTCCGTCTCGCTGGTTCGTTAGAGGTCGGAAACAATCGGGATTTCTCGGGGACCGATCGCAAATCTTTTCGTTTGCGATCGCCACGGCTATTCGGCCATAACCCGTCTCCTACCCGCTCACCACCCTCCTCACCCCTCGCCCTAATCTGGCGGTGCAAAGGAAGATTTGCACCTCAGAGACGGTGGCGGTCTCGTGGAGCTGAAAGGAACTAGATTTTGATGCGCGGCGGCAGACGGACGGACTGATTTTCTATCCCTCACATCGCTACCCGCAAGAAATCGTTATTTACTATTTATTTTATCAAGTCATTGCTTCTTCTGCTTTCTCCGTGGGGGTGCAATGCACCTCTGCACCCCCAGTACGAGCCGCCACTGAATTGGGATTATTTTGGAAAAAATCAGTGATGCGGATCTTTTGAAAATTTTCGGACTAGCACCGGATTTTTTCGAAAGTTACGGATATTTGCGGAATGTGCGAAGAATTTGCGGACTTCTTCAGCAGATTTCGGATATTTTTTTAAAAAAACTAGCCATGCGGACTTTTTTTAAAAAATTCGGACTAGCCGCGGATCTTTTCGGATCTTTTCGATATTTTTTGCGGGAAATTCACGTCAAACCGAGCGGCAGCCCTGGCTTAACTTTAAGCAGCTTTTTTGTAGCTTTGCGTACGATTATGAGCTTTTTTAAGCTCACCACCGTTTTTCTGACGGAATTTTACGTAGAAATCAACCATTAAATAAGAAATCCCAGGATCACTCATCTGACCCATTCCAGGCTGATTATGTGTTGAATAATAGTTAAGTAAATAACCGAACTAGTTATATCTTCGTCCATGGTCGTAAGAGTAATTATTTGTTTGTTTTCTAATATTCATATATCTCGTCTTTAATTTCAATGTTATGATATGATCGTATCGGAGGTTTCAACGATTTGCCAGTAAACATTTTTTCTACTTTCCCTCTAAATACTCTTCGATTATTTTTTTCCTTAAATTCTGACTTTGCTCGGCAATTCTTGCCGAGACAGGACTGAGACTGTCGCAAGATGTTTAGTGTTTACGTTTGAGGTTAATTGATGAGCAGTTTTCCCCAAAACGTTTGTTCTTTTTTTAATCATTACTCATGTCCTTTTTTTTTTATTAGTGGTGCATTAAAGGATTATTTCAATCAACCAAAAACCCCCCCACTTGCTTCCTATTAACTTCCAGAATCCAGATGTTTGTTCGTGAAATGTTGTGGCCACGGCCGTGGTTGTGGATCATTTTATGAAATAAGCAATCTGAACAATCAACTTATTTCTCAGTGCTCAACCCATCTTTCAGTTCTGTAACTCAATCTAGATTTTATTTTGCTTTACAAACGCTCACCCACTTCTTTAAGCCAAGAATTCTTGTTTTCGGGTTGTAGTGAATTCTGTCACAATCAGTTTTTTTGCTATCTTGTCCCTTCCGATCGAAGAGAATGAATTTTAATTTTTTTAATTGCAAGGTTTTGAACCAGACGTCAGAGCCACTGTCAAAGTTGGGGTTTTTTATAACTGATGGCAACTAGTTAATACTGATTGATTTCAATGGGTTAGGATGATTAAAACCCTTTGGTGGTTTTCAAAGGTGTGTTCTTCGAGGAGTGATTTTATCATGTTGCATCTCACTTTAACTGTCTCGTGCCTTTACAGAAGTAGTAACGCTGTCAGTATCCTTATTTAACTGCTGCTAGCAATGTTTCTAAAATTGGGCTTTTGAAACGAGAGTCTCCTTTTAAAAAATTTTTATTAGTAGTCAGCTGTATTCTGCGTCAAATCAAAAAATTCAGAGTGTAAGAAATGCTAGTTGGGGTATCATTAAAACTCAAGTTTTTCAAGTAAGTCACATCAATTTTCACTTCAAACTCTACCATTAACTCTTTCTTTCAATGGATTTGTGTATATTTATTTTTAAAACAATTTTGGTGAAAAAATAGCTAGGTCATTTCAGGAAAGATCGCTGATGACAGCTCTTTATTTACATGTGCGGATGGACGCATTTCTGTCTTATGCACAGGACTTTGTGGATAATGTTCACAGCGGGGAGTTCATTTATCTGCGTAGTTGCATACAGATGGAGTGCGCTTTGCAAAGCTGTCATTGGCAATATTTTTTTAAAATAAACGCTATCAAGATGATCAGAAATGTAAGCAAATCTATTTTGACATAACTCGGCTGATAAATTTTGTATGCAGCAGCTAGTACTAAAAGTTGTTACCAGTGGTGTTGCGTGTAGTGAGGCATTATTGCATTTTGTTCATTTAAAATCTTTCAATAGATCAAACTCCTGAGCCCACTACACACCCAGTAGCTTCATATTTTTCATGGATTTAAATGCGCACAGTACAATGTTGCCACATTGCAGTATTTTGTGAATCCCATAAACTTGGTAGCGCAAAGACATCCGTGTACTCAGCTCGCTGAGTACTTACATTTTTTTCATTTTTAAAATCACGCAATACTGATCCTAGTTCTATTCAGGGTACCAGAAACATTTTAAACTCCATGCCTGCTGAATTTCAAATATTGTCCCTTTAATTTCAACGCCAAGTTATTTTTCTGATTTTTTTTTTAATTTGTTTTTTTTTTGGGGGGTGAACTATAGCGAGAGGATGAAGTAAAAGGGGGAAGCAGAAGAAAGGTGCGGTAGGTACAAAAAATTAGACTTGGTCCTTCGGATATCAGCCCCTTTTGGGGCATTAAATCTTTTGCACTTTCATGCGCCTGCAATTTATGAGTTATGCAATGGTTTGCGTTGAGCGCAGCCAACAGTTTGTAATAATAATTCGGAATAATGAAGATCAGATAAAATCTCAGGCTGAAATCTGAAGGGATAGGGGGCTAGAAGAAACACAAGAGTAGAAAGGGTGGGAAGAGGGGAGGGGAGGAGACTTGGTTGCTTTGATATCAGCTAGTTTGTAAGTTGAATCTGAGAGATCTCATGCACAATCATGCATCTCTCAGATAAGGTTAAAAAAACTGTTTTTGAAAGAAAAGTTTTTAAAGAGAGGAGATGGAGGTAGGAAAGAGGAAGGTAGTAAAAGGGAGAGGTTTGGAGAAATTTTTGGATCTTGACCGCCACGAGTTTAGGTATTTGAGGTTTACTGATAGTTTTGGTGAAATAAATTTACCCAAAATAATTTGAGACATGAAATTAATAAAAATTTAAAAAAAGAAAATGAACAAAAACACTAGCGCTCAGAAGTTTCACATAGAAAAAAAATTCTCACTCCAACACTCTCACTTACTCTGCATACCCAATGAAATTATACAGAACATAATACAGAGATGATAACTATAGATAAAAGGAACCAGCACAGAGCTTTTTTCTCAAGAACGGCTGATTAAAAATGTTTTGAAATTGGTTACGGAATTGAAAAAAATTTTTTCATTTTTGATATTTTTTTCAAAAGCCCTCAACAGCTCCTCATTCATATTAGAAGAAGCTCACACACATTTATCAAGTTTTTTGCAAAAAAGCATCTTCTAAAAGTACGAAAAGAGTTCATATCCTCATATCAGAGGCAATTGCCAACATTTTTGCTCCCATAGACATTTACCAAAATACCCAGATTTTTTTAGCTATCGGGACTTAAAAGATTTTTGAATCAACCCTTGTGCTTATCCACTTGAGAATTTCTCACAAATCTTGACAGATTCTGAGAAAATATATAAAAACCCTTTCTGATCGATGTGCAACATGTTAACTTGAGGAAAAAAAAATAAGGTGTATTTTGTCAAATTAAAATGTTGGGACTTCAATGGCAGAATCGGACCGATTCCGTGGTCTGAGACAAAGACTGCCCAGAATTTTGCTTTAACGAAATACACCTAATTTTTACTTTCTCACTCTAATGAAATTAGGAAAATTTAGAAAGTATTGCGATAGCGCAGAGATTTTCAAAGTATTTTGTTTCAATAGTTGGCCTCTCACGACTAAGTCAGAATCATGATTTTTACAAAATAATGGCCTCTCATCATGTCTAATACCACCAGAAAGAATATACTTCAATCATATTAGCATATTTCTTAACCCTTTCTAACTTAGAGACATTTATGCAAAAAAAATTCTGTGGCGTCAGTCCGTCAGTCCGTCAGTCCATCAGTCTGTCAGTCCGTGTGTACCTTCCCATAACTTTTGAAACATTGGTCCTTATGTTTCCAGATTTTGCACAGATGTTACTTTTTAGATTCCCCAGAGGCACTTTTTTTTTGTTTTTTTGAAATTTCAACTTTTAGGTTAGTTATAGGGAAAAAATGATTTCCATTGAAATCAATGGTAAAAGGGGGTAAAACTGGAATAATTCAAGTTTGGCTCAATCAATTTTGATGAAAGTTAGCAAAAAAAATCTACATTCAGCCTACTAAAAAATAAACCACACATAGTTACAATATCCAACCCTTAAAGCTGTTTAAAAAATCAAAATAAGTGCGCTCGAGCCAAAAAATGGAATTATCGTGAGAAATTAATCTTTTTACTTGGAGTCAATCAATTAGGGCTCGATGAATTTTGATGAAACTTTTGTACACACAATCCACTATCAAAATACTAACATATTTTTCTTTCTTAGTCACCATACACAATCGATAAAACCTTTTCAAGAGGCAAAATAGGTGCGATTGAAAAAAAAATATGGGAATAAACGCAAAAAAAAACATATTCCTATTAATTGGGATAGTTCAGGTTTGGTCCAATGAATTTTGATGAAAACTGGCAAATGCAATCTACTATTAGTCAAAAAAAGAAAGTATTCCTTACAGTTACAATATACAACCCTTAAGAGATTTTAAAAAATCAAAATAGGGCGTTCGCCCAAAAAAAAAAAAGAATTAAAGTGAGAATTAATGTTAAAACTTGGAGTCAATCATTAATGGGATGAATTTTGATGAAACTTTGAACAAACATAACATGCTACCGATCCACTAAAATATTCCTCTCATACAGTCATCATAAAAAAACCTTTAAGACCGTTTAAAGGGGGCAATAAATAGGTGCGATCGAGCAAAAATCTTTTAAATTAACCCAGTATAAAGACAAAAATAATATTTGGAATAAGTAATTCAAGCATGACTCAATTAAGTTCGATGAATATTGAAACAAAATTTTGCAATCTGCCTAGGCATAAATTTTTTTTTCCCTGTATAGCTAGAACAAACAACTCTTTAGTCTGATACCGTTTAAAGGCAATATAGGTTCCATCAAACCAAAATAAACTGTAGGGAAAACCCTACAAACACTTTCTCACACCATTTTTTTCTGGGGGCGGCCCCCAGACCCCCCTTTTAAATTTTGGGGGGGTCCCATGGACACCCCTTTGAAATGCTGGAGGAGACTTCCAGACCCCCCCTTTTGAATTCTGGGGGAGACCACCAGACCCGCAAATATTTATCAAATTTTTTTCATCTCTAGAAAAATTCAGCCTTCAATCCGAAGAGTTTGCAAATTTGTAGAGAAGCTGTACGAATAGTTGCCTACTTCATCAATTGAAGGCTAATTGAGATCCCTAAATTCTAATCTGATGTTGTTTTCAACAAGTTTCAGATTAATTCCAGATTCCAATAAGTTCTAATTCTTTAAGTTGCATTGCAAATTTGTAGCGAAGCTGTACGAATAGTTGCCTACTTCATCAATTGAAGGCTAATTGAGATCCCTAAATTCTAATCTGATGTTGTTTTCAACAAGTTTTAGATTAATTCCAGATTCCAATAAGTATTTGGAGTTGGAGTTGTTGGAGTTTCTTTTTTTCCTTAGTTTTTGTTTTTATAGGTTGTCAAAATTGATATTGATTCTTGCATTTCCTCCAATAAATACAATTTTTGGTTCCTTCTTTCAAATGGTGGATCTTCAAAACCAAATTTTTTTGTTTAGCAGATTAAACCCCCCTCCAAAGATGTACTTTGTTTTAAAACTGCGTACACAAAAATTTTAACAAAATTCATCCAGCCACTTTTGATTGACTCTTCTTTATACTTTTTAAATTTTTCCTTTTACGTTCTTTTTTTGGTGTGATCGAACCTATATTGCCTTTAAACGGTATCAGACTGGAGAGTTGTTTATTGTGGCTATACATGGAAAAAAAAATTATGCCTAGGTAGATTGCAATTTTTTTGTTTCAATATTCATCGAACTTAATTGAGTCATGCTTGAATTACTTAGTCCAAAATTTTTTTTGTCTTTTTATTGGCTTAATTTAAAAGATTTTTTCTCGATCGCACCTATTTATTGCCCCTTGAAACGGTCTTAAAGGTTTTTCATGATGACTGTATGAGAGGAATATTTTAGTGGATCGGTAGCATGTTATGTTTGTTCAAAGTTTCATCAAAATTCATCCCATTAATGATTGACTCCAAGTTTTAACATTAATTCTCACTTTAATTTTTTTTTTTTTTGGGCGAACGCCCTATTTTGATTTTTAAAATCTCTTAAGGGTTGTATATTGTAACTGTAAGGAATACTTTTTTTTGTAGACTAATAGTAGATTGCATTTGCCAGTTTTCATCAAAAATTTATTGGACCAAACCTGAACTATCCCAATTAATAGGAATATGTTTTTTTTTGCGTTTATTCCCCTATTTTTTTTTTCAATCGCACCTATTTTGCCTCTTGAAAAGGTTTTATCGATTGTGTATGGTGACTAAGAAAGAAAAATATGTTAGTATTTTGATAGTGGATTGTGTGTACAAAAGTTTCATCAAAAATTTATCGAGCCCTAATTGATTGACACCAAGTAAAAAGATTAATTTCTCACGATAATTCCATTTTTTGGCTCGAGCGCACCTTTTTTTTGATTTTTTAAAAAGCTTTAAGGGTTGGATATTTTAACTATGTGTGGTTTATTTTTTAGTAGGCTGAATGTAGATTTTTTTTGCTAACTTTCATCAAAATTTATTGAGCCAAACTTGAATTATTCCAGTTTTACCCCTTTTGACCCATTTTACCATTGATTTCAATGGAAATAATTTTTTTCCCCATAAAACCTAAAAAATGGAATTTCAAAAAAACAAAAAAATGCCTCTGGGGAATCTAAAAAACAACAGCTGTGCAAAATCTGGAAGCATAAGGACCTATTTCAAAAGTTATGGGAAGGTACACACGGACTGACAGACGGACAGACGCCACAGAATTTTTTTTCATAAATGTCTCTAAGTTAGAAAGGGTTAAGAAATATGGGAATATGGTTGAAGTATGTTCTTTCTGATGGTATTAGACATGATGAGAGGCCATTATTTTGTAAAAATCATGATTGACTTAGTCGTGAGAGGCCAACTATTGAAACAAAATACCTTGAAAATCTTTGCACCATTGCAATACTTTCTCAATTTTTCTAATTTCATTAGAGTGAGAGAGTAAAAAGAACGTATAAGGAAAATTAAACGCATAAAGAAGAGTCAATCAAAAATGGCTGGATGAATTTTGTTGAAATTTTGTGTACGCAGTCTACAAACAAAGTACATCTTTGGAGGGGGGTGTAATCTGCTAAATTAAAAAATTATTTTGAAGATTCACCGTTTGAAAGAAGGAAACAAAAATTGTATTCATTGGAGGAAATGCAAGAATCAAATCGATTTTGACAACCTATAAAAACTAAGGAAAAAAAGAAACTTCAACAAATAGAATGAATGCAACTTAAAGAATATGCACTTATTGGGAAACTGGAATTAATCTAAAACTTGCTGAAAACAACATCAGAATAGAATTTAGGGGTCTCAATTAGCCTTCAATTGATGAAGTAGGCAACTATTCGTACAGCTTCGCTACAAATTTGCAAACTCTTCGGATTGAAGGCAGAATTAGGTCCAAGAGATGAAAATATTTGATAAATATTTGCGGGTCTGGTGGTCTTCCCTAGAATTCTAAAAAGGGGTCTAATTCCGAGTTACGTCCCCTAATGAGTGATACATCAATCGAAAAGACGTAACAAACTGAGCATTTCGGCGCAAACCGGAGGTGGATATCGTTTTTACAGTTGAGATATCGAATGTCAATTTACAGATTGAGATATCTCGATTGTGAAAAACGATATCGAACTTCGGTCTGCGCCGAAATGCTCAGTTTGTTACGCCTTTTCGATTTAAAGTATCAATCAATAGGGGTCAAAACCCCGGAAAATTTTTTAGATGGCCCTATTTGGGGGCCAAAAACGTCTAAAAGTTTTGGGAGCTTCAGAACCAAAAGACTAAATGTTTGTTATGATTGAATTTTTTTTGAAAGGGGCTTACTTTTTAGAGTATTTTTTTGTCCTTGATTTTTAAATTCCGACTCTTCAAAGAGGAGTAATGATTTTTTGAAAATTACTCCAAATCGAACTTTGACCTTCAATGTATCAAAAACGAAAAACGATATTGAACTTCGATTCGTACCCAAAGTCTGATAATTTCACCCTCTTTTTGATTAATAAATAAAATATGGGGGTCCTCGTTTGAAGTATTGAATTTAGGGACGTGGTATCCGCCCTGCGGGCCCCCCAGAGATGGCTCCGAAATCGGAAACCCCCTATAGAGATGTCCCCCTCAAGCTAATTGAACACGTGTTTCAGTGTTTTTCAAAATCCGGAGCCGTTCTCGAGATATTTGGCCTAGCTCCTTTTTTAATTGACACCCTATATGCTATGAAACTTAATGAAAAGCGGTATTACAAGAATAACAATGCAGTCAAAGCAGCTTACACTGATTGACTGCATGTTATCTTTGTATCGCTAGACTGCGATACAAAATCTGCTGGCTGCTTGTTTAAGTTTTGACCGAAAGTTTGGCGTACCAAGAAAATTACGTCGTCACGAAGGGATGTAATGGGTTTCGCGCCAATAATCGCCGACTATGTTTTCGTTGCTTATCCCGGGCCCCTAGAGCGCAGTTCGTTCGCCGTTGCTTACTTCCGTTCTACGTTTTCAAGCAATAGATGCCTATTGAACATCGCTGCCAGATCACTCCTGATTGTATTTCCTTTCTCAGGTAAGTTTTATTGTTTTAATAGTCTGAATTCTATCCTGTGCTCTTTCTACACTGTCATTCCCAGGTATACTTTTTTTAAAACTTGTAACATGTTTAACTGTCCACAAATTGTATGATCACAAAGACTAGTTAACCTTACCTCAAATCCAAAGTTTCATCCAAATCCGACGATTCAATCATGATTTCCCGCCATTTTTAGACTGAATTGTCATTACCGTAGATGTCATTACCGTAGATTCCCCCCTAATGAAACACGATCTACGGTAGTTTGGTAACACGAAAAACCACTGATATACTCCTTAATTTTAACTGTAGGTGTGAGCTTTTGCAATTTCATTTAAATGGACTTTAGCTTGAATCAAGCTACATGATACTGGAGGTCAAAATTCATTTCCGTAGGTTTTTGTCATTACCGCCAACCATTATTCATTAGCGTAGATCTCTCAAAAATGGCGAAATTTTAAAAGCTCCTCAAAAAAGGGAGCAATTAATGTTAAAGTTTTATGTTTTTAACAAGTTCGGACTCAGTTTCTTATTTTTTTGTAAAAAAAACGCATAAAACAGTCTTCATACCTATGTTTAAGGAATTTTTTTTCGGTCAAATGAGCAAAAAATCAAATTTTGGCGATTTTCTGCCTTGTAACTTGTGATAAGCACCAATTAAGTACTCACTCATTACTTTTATCACTAAGGCGCATTAAAAAGGCGAAGATAAAATCATAGTTACGCGTATATTTAGGAAAATTTTATGTTAATTTAAAGCTCAAATGCGTAATCTACTGTAATAACATGAAAAAAGGCCTAAAAATTAAAAATGGCGGCAAAAATATGTTTTCAGTACAAATAAATCTTGACCACTACTTCAACATCATTCTTGGGGGTATGCTGCCCCCCAAAAAAAATACGGGGATCCATGATTTTGACTTTCATTTTTCAAAACTCGGCTGACCTAAAAGTTAAAAGTTATTTGAACTTACCCCACTACGCCTCGCGTCTGCCCAGGTTGGTTGATACGCAACTTGCGGGCGGTTTACGTTAGGTCTGTGCGATCGATTGAAATAAAATTCCTCGAAAATTACGAAGTTTCGATTGATCGAAATTTAAAAAATGTTGAAATTTCGATCGATCAAAACTTTTTGATTTTTTTTTTTCAAATTTTGAATCAATGATCAAAACTGAGAAAAAAAATTGAATTTTTTCGATCGATCGAACATAATTTAAGGTGAGTCGAAGGACCAACATGTTACCAGAATAGGAAATTGCCGTTCTGCGGATCTTAAGCTAGGCTTGCGATGTGGCAACAACGGATCCTCCCCATTTAAACATACCTTAAACTATCGATCTTCAGGAGGTTCGGTGAAGCTTCCAAAATATCGATATTTTCGCATAGGTGTAAATGGCAAAACGCATACCAAATTGCACGAGCCTCCACTGTGTAGTCGCAGGAAAGTTTCAATAGTATCGATGACTCCATCGGTAGACAAAAGGATTACACACCACACAGTCCAGTTCAGCAGTGTGACTATAACTTACAAAATACTCTGAATTCTGATCTGTAATATTTTCGTCCAACGATAGGCGCATAAGTATTTTACGTCAAAAGGACGTGGCACAATCCTTATGGGAAATGGCCTACGGTCAAACTTAATAAATGTGGCATCATTTTTTTCGTCTCGTCGCGTCGTCCTGATCAAAAAGTCTCACGGGCCCAAAAAATTATCATCGCCCGTTTTTGAGATAATCGAGCTTAAAGTTTGAGCAAATCTCGGCTCTCAGGGACGAATTCGCTCGGCAATTGAGCGTGCGTCCTACCCTGGAGGCGGCTTGCCGCAAACTTGTATGTATGTTTTCTCTGCCGCAAACTGGCAATGGCTGCCGCTCCTTTTGCTCACACATTCCTTCCGGAGGTGATGCCCCTTTTTCTCCCACTCCAAACGCTTCAACACGCTCTCCGGACAGAGTGTGAGCAAAAGGGGCGGCAGCCATCTCCAGTTTGCGGTAAGCCGCTTCCAGGGTAAGACGTACCTACGCTCAATTGCCGAGCGAATTCGTCCCTGAGAGCCGAGATTTACTCAAACTTTCAGTTCGATTATCTCGAAAACGGGCTATGATAATTTTTTGGGCCCGTGAGACTTTTTGATCGGGACGACGAGACGAAAAAAATGATGCCTCATTTATTAAGTTTGACCGTTGGCCATTTCAGTAGAGGAATGATGGGGATATTGGCTCGGATTTTACACGCGTCTTATGGGAGAATGCTTATACACGCGTCTTATGGGAGAATCCTTATACACGCGTCTTATGGGAGAATCCTTATACACGCGTCTTATGGGAGAAATGCGTTTAAATGGCATAAAATAATAACGTTCTCGACACCTCTAATACATTCCAATGAATAAAAAAAATGCATCGCATTTCTGAGCAATTGTTCCATCTACATTTGTTCATGTATTTGACTCATTTATTATTGTGTAAGTAAATGCTTATGCCCAACAACAGCTTCGATCTTTTTCATGGGTTTACATGGGATTTGCATCGATTAAATGATCAGCTTTTGCCGGACCACCACCTCCTCCATCCTAACGCTCCTGTCCCCCCTTTCTCTCATCAACTAGCGTCTTATGGGAGATTTTACATGCGTTTAAATGGGCAACAACCATATTCATGCTATGTTACTTTTTCAAATCGAATGCGGATACTTTTTCAATTTTCATATTGTACCCGCATATCTCTTGCTCTTGAACCTCGAGTTTCCGAAGGCCTTTCCGCCATCAATTAAGCGGTTACTTTTTCGTGGAAGTAGGACGATCGGACCCGCTTATCTCTTGCTCTCTAATACCGTTTCCATTAACTAGCTCGGAAAAATGAGTAGGATGCGTTTATCTCAAAACCTCCAAATTTCATACATCGTATATAGTTTTCATATGTTATATCGAACATCGACTTCACGATATATCGAATACGGATTTCATACGTTTTTTTTCAAGACGAAACTAGACCAAGTCCCTTTATCTCTCTGCTTACACATCGAAGGGGCTTCCCAGCAATTAGCACGCGCGAGCAACGAAGTGTTTAATCTCCAAAAATGTTCTTACGTCGAAGGGGCGTTCCCTGCTCAACCATGGAAGCCGCGTGCGACCAATTAACTAGCTCGCTCTAAGCGGCTGCCGCCGCCATCATACGTCATTCTCTCCACAAATGACCTCATTAGAGTTTGTATATAAGCAAGTGTTGGACACTGTATAGAGTTTCGTTCACATCGAGCTCCGTAATTTTTCGAAAAATAGGACTCAAAATCAAATTAAAAAAATTTTTTTTTGGTCATATAGGACCGAACAAATCCTACTCACTCCACTAGCACCATGCCGCTTGTGACACGGTTTTACTGTGAAGTGTGTGATGAGTTTTACTTGGAAGGCACACGGCACTACCAAACTGAACTCCACATTAGGAGCGCTTTGAATTCAAAAGATTCAATTGTACAGACTGAATCCGGTTTTCGGAATCAGATTAGGAGTTATTTTATTAAAAATAACAATCACAGTGTGTTAGATTTAAGCGTTTATCTTTCGAGCATAGAACCTACTGTACATAGTAAGATTGTAAGTAGTTTAGAAGAGCTCCGCTGTGTAAAATGTAGTATCGTAGTTCATCTCCAATTTATCAGACCCGAAGATGACCAAACTAAATTAATGTCTTTTAAAACTAAAAATATCACGTTTTATAAACAACCTGATGTATCCAAAAATTTCGGACTCTTCACTGAAAGCTTATTGAAAGAAAATGAAGAATATCATATGAAAGGTTCCGGCTGGACTTTGGATAAAATTATGGGTTGTGAATTGAGAGTCAACAAATGCATTCGTTTGGAAGGATCTAGTTACATACCTTTACCTTTCAACTCAAAGTATGTTGTAAACGTAAAGAATACGGATCAAAAGTGTTTCACGTACGCCATGTTGGGCAAACATTTGCCGAAAAATAAAAAGCACAAGAATATGTCATTTTCTTACAAAAAGCTGCTGAATAAGTACAATTTTTCTTGTTTCAAAGAATATCCCGTAGCCATTAAGGATATTTATAAATTTGAAAAATTAAACGATTTATCCGTGTCAGTGTTTGGCTTATTCGAAGATGAGAATGGCGGGAAAACTAAAATTTTCCCCCTCCAAGTCGCCGATAAGGAGAAACATGATCATACGGATTTATTGTACCTATCTGATGAGAATGATGAAAAGTTCCACTACTGTTGGATCAGCAATTTTGAAAAATTGGTCAGGAGCCAAATAACTAAGCACAAGGGAAAAATTTATATCTGTAAAAAATGTTTCTCGCACAAAGACACAGCAGAAAAGATGGCGGAGCATAAAGAAATATGCAAAGCTATCAGCAGAGAGGCATTCATAGCGGAAACTCCCGAAGATGTGATTCTCAAATTCAAAAATCATAAAAATATGATGTCACATTATTTTACCATATACGCAGATTTTGAATGTTACCTTGAGAAAATTGATGATAGTTTAGTAAATACGGCCTATCAAAAGCACGTACCACTCTCTTATGCGTATACGCTTGTGTCTCCAGACCCTCGTTTTAATACCACTGAGCCACAACTTTATCGCGGTGAGAATGCGCACAAACATTTTGTGAAAACAATGATCGAATTGGCAGAAAAAATTTCTGAAACCATGAATGATCGAAATTCGAAAATTATCATGACTGATGATGATAAATTTCAGCACGCCTTGAAAACTCAATGTGAAATTTGTGAGGTTGCTTTTTCAAAAGATAATGTAAAAGTCAGAGACCATAATCATCAATACGTGCCTTTGGGTGCATCCAACTACCGCATGGCATTATGCTCAAACTGCAATATCCAGTATTCTCATCCGAAAAGTTTGATTGTATTCTTTCATAATCTCAGCCGTTACGATCTGCATATTATTGTACAAGCATTGAATGATACCAAGCATCGTGTAAAAATTATCCCAAACACCGAGGAAAATTACATTTCTTTGACACTATTCATTTCAAACAAGTTTCATATCAAGTTTGTCGATAGTTTTAGATTCTTGGCTCAATCATTAGACAAATTAGTCCAAACCATCCCCGAGTCATCGTTTATAAGGACCCGTGAACTTTGTAAAACTGATGATCAGTTTAAAATTACCCAAAGAAAAGCTGTATTTTGCTATGATTTTGTTGACCACCCATCTAAATTGCAAGTGACGTCACCTCCACCGATAGAGGTGTTTTATAACAAACTGTCTGATTCAAATATAACGACAAATGACTATGGTAGATTTCTCGAGGCCTGGGAAAAGTTCAACTGTAAGAACTTGGGTGATTATTACGATCACTATTTGAAATTAGATGTATGCTTATTGAGCGACGTTTTCGAGGAGTTTCGCTCATTTTGCATGAAATATTATAAACTCGACCCAGTCAATTATCTAACGCTACCTAGTTTTGGCTTTGATGCCTTCCTGAAAATAACACGAGCTGAAATCAGACTATTTGATGACTACGAAATGATTCTAATGATTTTGTCCTCTATCCGTGGTGGTATATCTCAATGCACTAAACGGTACTCAAAAGCAAACAACCCACTCGTGCCGGGCTACGATCCAGCTAAACCTACAACTTGGATCGTTTATTTGGATGTGACTGCTCTTTACGCCTATGCAATGTGCAGACCTTTGCCATATGATGAGTTTCGTTGGGTCAATGATGAAGAGCTACAGACCCTTAGATCAAACCTAATGCAAATTTCAGACGATGCAGAGACCGGATACATTCTCGACGTGGATTTTAAGTACCCAGAACATTTACACGATGATCACAAGGATTTGCCGTTCCTATGCCGAAACGATGTGGCCCCGTTAAAATCAGCAAAGCAGCCAAAGTTGATGACGACATTTCGAGATAGAAAAAATTACGTTGTCCATTACGTGACTTTAAAACAAGCCTTGAATCATGGCATTGAACTTGTTAAAATTAACCGCGCCATGAGTTTTAAACAAAAACCATTCATTGAAAAGTTCATTAATATCAACGCTCAATTACGGAAGGAAGCCACAAACGATTTTCACCGTGATTTATTGAAGTTAATGAGCAATTCTTGCTACGGCAAGTTCCTGGAAAACCCTCTGAAACGTAAAAATATCACTCTTGCAACCAACACGCGACAAATTCTGAAACAAGTTTCGAAAGTGGATTTTGAATCTAGAACCCTGTTCGATGATGAACTCGCAGCCATTCATCACAGGCGCACAGAGGTCAAGTTTGACCGCCCTCTGGTTATCGGGTACTCCGTGCTCGAGGTATCAAAAGAATTGATGTATCGGTTTTTCTTTGATGTTATCAAGGCAAAATACGGAAGCAAAGCAGAGCTGGTGTACATGGATACCGACTCATTTATTTTGGAAATTGAGACTAATGATATTTATGATGATATCAACGATATGAAAGATGAATGGTTTGACACAAGCAACTTTCCCGTCACACACAAATGTTATTCTGCAACCAACAAGAAGAAGATGGGAACTTTCAAAGTGGAGACGGGTGCCAGTCCAATCACTGAATTTGTCGGACTGAGACCTAAAATGTATGCTTACAAGTACCTCACTGAAACTGGAGAGGAGACTACTGATCTCAGAGCCAAAGGTGTACCAACCGCCCAACTAAAGAAGACGGCCAATTTTGATACTTACAAGAAAATATTGGATGAGAAAAGTACAACAAAAATTCAAATGCGAAGAATTGGGAGCAAAGGTCACCAGATTTACACCTTTGAAAATGAAAAGGTAGCACTATCAGGCAACGATGACAAACGCTTCATCTGTGAAAATAATACGGACACTTTGCCATGGGCTCATCGGGATATTAGCAAAGATTTCCGATGGAAAGATGAAGAAGAATCAGAAGTTTCAAGAATGAAAGAGAAATTTTTGGGCCCAAAGAAAAAGGTCCCCTGCGGCGTTGCTCTTTGTCCCTGCTGCTCAAATGACGCAACAATTGAGAATTATTGCATCAACCGACTTTCAAAGCTGAAGAAAAGACCAGAATACCTTCATGTATCTCGCCTCTTACGTGGTGATTCTTATCCGATGGAAAAACTCGAGAGTGTAAGATTCGAGTATGGAAAACGTCTCGTTGCCAATATTATATTTAAGAATGAGCCGTACAGACTTAGGCTTCCTAAAGTATACTACGATAAAGTGTCAGAGGCAGAAATCGCCGAAATCAATGATGACAGCCTAAATTTAGTCTACTGGGGACCTGTGGGCAGGACTCACAGTTTTGAGTTAGTATATCGAACAGCTCCTGACTCACCAGCAGCATCACAGACGTTTAATACGTGTGCTGAGAGCGATGACATTGATGGTGACATTGATGGTGACATTGCTGATGCCGAAATGTTTACCAATTGCAACGACGATGAGGTTGACGTCATAATTGCCGATTGGGAAAAAAATGACCCGAGAAGAGCTTTGAGTAACATTCATGAATCACAGACTTTTAATGCATGTGCTGAGAGCAATGACATTGATGGTGACAAAAAGTCCGATTCCAATGACATTGATGGTGACAAAAAGTCCGTTTGCAATGACATTGATGACGACACAAAGTCCGATTGCAAAGTCAATAATGATGACACGAACTCCGATTGCAATGACAATGATGATGACACAAAGTCCGATTGCAATGACATTCCAATCTCTTTTAATGACATTTATGAGAGGGCCATGAAAAGAGCTTACAATTACATTGTTGAGGACGAAATGGTCAAAAAAAGAGCCAGCATGGAACCCGTTGCGCATTGTAGCAAGGATCCACCTCTATAAATAAGAGCTGCTTCCACGGTTTACTCTCCCAGCGTCATGACGTGCTATCTCGCAGTTCGAGGTTTTCGCCTACACCGCGAGTTCATCATTAAAGAAATTGCTGTACTGTGTTGGAATGCCGAAACCACTCACGTATGGGTATTCCGACCTCCTTGCAACATTCGCCAATTATCACCGAAAGATTACTCACAAGTTTCAGCCGACATAAAGTATAATTTAGGCCTACTCTGGGAAGATGGATGCATTCCCTACCATAGTGTACCTACAGTGTTTGAAATTTTAGCCCGCCAGTTTAAACACTGGTACGTTGAGGACAAGGAGGCTTTTGATATCGTTTTTCCCTACAAATCTATGAATGTGAAGCTAGAAATCGTTCCCGAGAGAGAATCAAATGGCCAAAAAGAGTACTTGAAGATACAGTGCATCTATGAACACCCGAATTGTGCGCTTCAAGCTGCCTCCCGTATGTACGGCGATAGATTTGCGTGAAGCATCCCAGCCAACTCTTTTCTGACCAGAGAATCTCAGTCTATCTGATCACCCGCAAGCAAATGCAAGAAACCATAGTTTTTAAGAAAATATTGATTTTAAGAAAATATTTACTCTTTTATTGATAAATAGATTGTAAGAAGAAATATGTTTTGAATAAATGGTATGAACCAACACTCATGTTATTCATTCGACCCCCTCCCCCTAAAGTTTCCTCAAAGCACATTTGACTTTTAGGTTACTTTTACCCCCAATTTTACGTAAATAAAAACCCATCAATTTGAGTGAAAAAAAGTATTTATTCATGGAAAAACTTATGCAATAAACAGAATTCGCTCTTAGACTTATTTTATTCGCTTAACTTCGCCCGTAAGGGTCTTGTAGGAGAAAGTTACATCATGGATCAGAATAGCGTACATTGATGTATTTTCGGGAAAATTTGCAGTAGCTTCCACCTCAATCTGGATATCTAAAGATCCCGGTTTGAGAATATGCTCATAGAGACATTTTTGCACAAACATGGGGTTTTCGGTCTTGAATTTATTCATCGTCATCGATGGCTCGCAAAGTTTTTCATTGTTTGAGAAATCGGTCAAAAAATTGATATAATTGAGGTAGGAAACGAGGAACTTACTTCCGTCAAAGTTCTCACTCATGTTTTCGTATGGGACACATTCACTGTTCAGATGAACCTTGAATGAGCGCAAACCGATATGATCGAATTTTGATGCATCGGCCGTTTCGCTATCATTGCGTTTTGTTTGAAAAATCAAGATTACGTGCGTTGGGGCTTCGACGTTAGTGGTGGTTATCAGTTTCCAAGTTAATTTATCATTAGACGGTAAAAGTGGATATTCGTGAGTCTCAAAACTTCTGAAACCAATCTGGAAACTCGCGTTGTTTTTAATTTTATCCAAGAGCAGCTTCTCGGGTCCAAAGTTGAATTTGACTTGCGGCATAATCCACTGAACTTTGGTCACGGTAAGTGTAACACTTTCTTTATCAGCATTCGCCACGTATCTGTATGCATTTTTGTTCGTTCTCGAGCGGATGAGAATGAGCTCCTGTCTCATGCGAATCAGTACATCTTTGTAATCAGCTGCAAATCCCAAGACCATACTCAAAGGGACCAGGCCGTAAAACACAGAGGGGGTCCCTTCATGAATTACCGGCTCTTCCCATCCAGCTAAATGAAGCGCCGTCAGTTCCTGATTGGTTGACGTCAGAAGAGTTTTAGCAGTGCTTGTAAGGCCTAATTTTCTCATTCTGTCGACTTCCACTCCATTGATCTCGTACCGAATTTGTTCGAACAAGTATGCGAAGGCATTGTTCGTCAGCTTGGTGGTACATCCAGGTGCATTTGCATCGACTCCCGGCTTCTTTTGAAAAGTAACCGTCCCTTCGATGTAGATTTTACTCTCACCGGGGACCGTGTACAGCTCCTGACTGTTTATAGGTATGCGTATTTCGTCATTGTTTTTGAATGTGGCGTTATACGGTTGGTAAGTATGCATCTGATGGTATTTCACGTCCTTCATCATGTCGGCCATGTTTCAGAGCACTACGTAGCCGAGTTGTTGAAGTATCCTTATGCTGTAGGCAGTTAGACGTTTTCCGTCCAATCTCTTGTACGGGTGGTAGCGCCTCCTATTTATACTCCTCCTCACTTTACCCATCGGATTTAATGTGTAAGCGGACTGTCACTTCCTCTGATGCAAAATCGATCAATCGGCCATCTTGATCGACTATATTTATACAAATCCTGTCGATGATGTTTGTATTCAAGCGACTGTAAATGACCGTTTGGGGTGAAAGAGCCATCTTGTAACCCGGAGACACGTCAGGGCTGAAGGCGAATATGGTATGGGCAACGACGCCATTGACGTAGCTCCCAGTAGCCATATTACACTCGATGCGAATAGCATTGACTGACATTATATTGACGGGTAGATCGGACTCGTGCACTTGATCGGCTCTCAGGATTCTGGCTCCAAACCCGAGAAGTTCCCTGCACGTCCCCGGTTTTGTGAAATCTACATCTTGAGCACACTTTATTTCACATTTCAAGGTACTGGTATTTGCCCGCAGCGTAATACTACCGGCCCCCAGCTTTGATTTGAGGAACGTCTCGATGCCATCGATTTCATACGCCCCTTTAGGGATCGTGTACTCTGTTTGCCCATAGAAGAATTTATTGTTGAAATCGTGAATATTGGGAATCGAGTTGTACGTTGAGAATAGAATCAATCCGATGTAATGTGTTTTTGATGGATCGAGCACGATCGGCGGTGAAAATACGTTTTCAAGCACGCTGCTGCGACCTGACAATAGTAGTGTTTCACTCATGTTGTTGGAAAATATCCGGTGACGTTGATGCTTTTATAAGAAATTTGAGGCACAAGTGTCCACAAACAACTGTATTCATTCTCTGCTCCGGTTCATAATTATAGTTTATTGAGCTACCGACGAGATATTGCCTAACCTCCAGGGGCGGGGGCAGATCACCGAAACTGTCAAAGTAGAGGACTTTGGAGTTGCGTTTAACGTATGCGGTCCAATGGGTTCCAGGGCCATTGCTCGTATCTAGATTCAAGATGGCGGATTCGTTCCGATACGGTTTCATTCGTTTCAGCTGGTCTCGCATGAAAATACCGCGAAAATGAGGTACTTTAAGCTTCTTAACAGCAGCGAGCAACTCTACATCCGTCAAAGCTTTTCGTGGTAGCTCGTCAATCAGTTTAAATTATGCGGTTTCAGGTAGAGTCCATAGCCCGTTTTGTAGGGGCGCAAGTACAGGCCTTGCCCGAGACAAATGGAATTCTTCTTTTTAGTCACAGCACGGATTTTCTTGACCATCGGTGCTAATGATTTCACTCCAATCCGTGACAAGATTGACTTCAAATTACCACCAGTTTTAGGTATGGGTATGATGCGTGGGATGGCGCGTTTCCTCTTGCTCGTCTTTCTTTTCTTCCCGGCCCCTTGTTTCTTGCAACGCTTCCCAGCCCCTTGTAGGCCAAGCCCAAGTTTAGCTTTAAGTTTCATCACGTTAGTGGTGGCCCAAGCCGCCGCTTTTTCTCCCAAGCTAGAATCAGGTGATTTGACACTTTCCCAAGCTCTGTCTGCAAGTTCAAGATCCGCCTTGTTCCGTTCTTTCGTATCCTTAGTCTTGCTGTAGGCAATATCGTGGAGCATAGCTGCACGGTCCAAGCTATTTATAGGTTTGCTTCCTTCCTTCAGTCGTTTCTCGAGGTGAGTTCCCGGTCCCAGAAAAGAGTAGCCGGGGACGTGCGCCTCAAAGGGTAGGGCGTCAATCAATTTGTTGACAAAACCACGGCCTTTCTTACGCGGTGACATGGTGCTTAACTGTACCTCCTCCCGCACTCTATTTATACCAACTAAAGATGCACCTTCACCCAGTCCAGAAAAAGAGTGGTAGGAGGGGGGCAACACAACAAAGGTATGTGTTTAAAAATCAAATATCGAGAGTTATGCTTATAAACGCATGTCCGGTAGACTCAATCGACGCACCGTGAAGCGTGTTAATAGAGGTGTTGGATATGAATTATGCGAGTAAATATACGCGAGTTTTGCCGTATTTAAGTTGAAAAAAAAATCTTGAAAATGAATGATTTTTGTTGCCAATTAAACGAGAAAACCAATGACGTCACTTTCAAACGTCTATTTTGTGAATTAACGAAGATACAAGCATCTAAAGTTTACGTGCATTGTCCAACCTCTCCCATTGACACGTTCCACCGTGAGTCGGTGAGGATGTCTACTAAGACGCGGGGGGAAGGGGTTCCTTCGGCGGCCCGCATTAGTAATCAGTGTAGCGCAGTTGCCGAAATTATATAAATAGTCTTGAGTGAGGGGGCCTAATAACAATGCACCTAGAAACGCAGCGCAAACGTATTAAAATCGATAGTATCGAACCCCCGCGTACTTCTACTGCTCCCAAACTACGACACAGTGAACTCCTCCCCGATTCTATCAGATGCATCATATGCGGTCCTTCCGCGTGTGGAAAGACAAACGTCATCGTGACTTTACTGCTTCACCCAAACGGGCTCAAGTTTCGGAATGTTTACTTATACTCCAAGACTCCATTCCAGCCCAAGTACAAGATGCTGGGTAAAATCTTTGAAGGGATCAAGGGTCTGGGATACTACGTTTACTCCGACAATGCTGAGATAGTCAAACCGACCGAGGCTAAACGGGACTCTATCTTTATATTTGACGATGTAGTTTGCGATAAACAGAACGCCATGCGTGAATATTTCAGTATGGGACGTCACAGCTCAGTGGACAGTTTCTACCTCTCTCAGACTTACAGTAGCATCCCGAAGCAGCTAATCAGAGACAATGCCAATCTCATCGTGCTTTTCAAACAAGATGAGAAAAATATGAAACACGCCTACAACGATCATGTAAACACAGATATGACGTTTGACGAGTTTAAAAACATGTGCGCCGTCTGTTGGCGGAACGATAAACACGGATTTTTAACTATAAACAAGGATAGTGAATTGGATAAGGGTCGATATAGGAAGGGATTCGATACGTATATAAGGAAGTGAAGTTTGCATCGTGCCATTCATGATGGAACATTTAAATGCAATAATACAGGCGCGTGAGGCTATACGTAAAAAAAACAATGCCCTTCGCCGTGGTGAAACAGAGAAGAGTGAGATTTTGGAGAAAACATTCAAGCCCTTATCGGTGCCTCTGAAGGCGTTCATTGAAAAAGCAAAGGAGCAAGAACAGGAGGAGAGGAGGCCTAAACTCGAGGCTGAAGATTTGAGTTCCTACTCACGAAGCACGTACGGTCAACTTGTAAGAGGTTATGTTCAGGACTATTTAACTCGGCCAAACGAATTTGATCGCTCGTACGGTGTGAGGTTAGATGGACAGGCGGGAACTTGGATGATTGGAAACAAAAGTGTCTCATTTGACGTCAACGATAAACTTTTCATCGACGGTGCAGAGTCCACATCCCTGACTCCCGGCCTACTCGAGTTAATTTTCAAACGCGAACCTCAAGATTATACGCCCGCTGACACGATAGAGTATAAAAGGATCCTCGACTTGACGAATGCTCACAAGCAAAAGTACGCTGAGAACGGTAAGATCCGAGCAGCGAATATTGGAAAGTATAAAAGCATCATCAGACCCCTCTATATAAAGAGTGGTTCGGGTCTATTTGTACCGTTGACAGCAAAACGATCCTACGTTTATTGGGACGATCCGAACGAATTGGTCGAACGTCTTGCACTACTTGTCGCATCTAAAGCATCCGGCAACACCGGTCTCCAGCGTGAGATTTTGAGTATTGAAGAAGAACTTCGCGAAGGCGGATACATCCAATAATGGTTGCAGGGATTGTTCAAGGACCTTTCACCAAGGAGATAGATTGTCCCCCTGGTCCTGCCGGTTCTCAAGGTCCGATGGGGCCCCAGGGTCCCATTGGGCCAATAGGGCCTCAGGGTCCCGTTGGAAAAGATGGCCCGCGTGGAATGGAGGGGAAGGCGGGCCGTGAAGGTAAAGTTGGGAAAGAAGGGAAGGCTGGTCGTGACGGAAAAGCTGGACTTGATGGAAAACCTGGAAAAGATGGAAAACCTGGAAAAGATGGATCTCCTGGAAAAGATGGAACTCCTGGACCTGAAGGAAAACCCGGCCTCCCGGGCTTGGATGGAAAACCTGGGCGTGACGGAGTGGCGGGTGAGAGAGGTGAACAAGGTTTCCCGGGCTTGCCCGGACCGATCGGGCCCAGAGGCTTAGGCACTACCGGGAAGCCTGGAGCTGATGGAGCTATGGGTCCAACCGGGCCGATGGGTCCAACCGGACCGATGGGACCGAGCGGGTCAACGGGTCCAACCGGACCGATAGGTCCCACAGGGCTAATGGGTCCAACCGGGCCTATGGGGCCTGAAGGCAAAGAAGGCGCTATGGGCACTGCTGGGAAGGACGGGCTTGAGGGAGCGCGAGGGGAAAAAGGTGATAAAGGTGATCAGGGCGAACGTGGTCTTAGCGTGACGCATCTGAGCAATAATGAAGAATATACGATCAAGAGATTGAAGATAGTGTCCGAGCCAACGGAACCTGATGATGCTGCAACCAAAGGATACGTAGATGTACATTTAGACGAGATACTCGATCGACTAAAAAGTCTACTGAGCAAATCATTAATCAATGCGAAACGAATGGATGCACTTGAAAGAATCAGCAATAAGGTCGATGATCTTTTCCGAAAAGTGTCTCTCGTCGAGTACAATGATGGAACACGTTTGGTAATGATAAAGGATGCGCACAAAGTTGTAGGAGAGAATGAAAAAACCGTCAAAGAGCTCCACGCACAGATGGATCGGATATTAAGCAAACTCGCCGAAAACTTTGGCTCGGTTGATTGGAAGATAAATTAAAAATTATGGAGAGGATCCTATAAAAGGCAGATGCAAGCATTCAGAAACACGAAAGCATGAGTGTTGACAAATTTGGACGGATGCATAAGAGTTCAGGGGGTCAACCGCTGCGGGGACCTCAAGGGCACGGATACACTTTAGATGCTGAGGGACATTTCAACATTGAAAACAAGCGGCTAAAGTCAGTTCTTGATCCGGTGGACGGACAAGATGCAGTGACGAAAAAGTATTTACTGGACAATGTTTTATTAAAAACCCATGAAAATAAAATTTCGGTTGATGGAAAGCGGTTGTTGAACCTGGCAATGCGTCCTACAGAAAATTCAGAAGCAACTTCAAAATTTTACGTGGATACATTATTCAACCAACTTGCAACGATTAAATAGGTCGATGAAAAGTATAACGCTTTAAAATCAGAAAAAACAGTGGCGAAACCAGTGAAATCTAACGATAGGAAACATGGATAAACAATGCGTGGTGGATGAGCTTCATAAGCCTGCCCGACGCAATTATCCCCGCCGTAAAGTTGAAATCAGAGGACTTTTCGATCTCTGGCAAGCAGATCTTGTTGAAATGATTCCCTACGCAAACGTCAACAAAGGTTACAAGTACTTGCTCACGGTCATTGACGCGTGTTCGAAAAAAGCGTGGGCGGTGGCGATAAAATCAAAAAATGGACGTGACGTCACCGCTAGTATGGCGAAAGTTTTAAAAAATGCTGGAAGAGCGCCTCGCCATCTACAGACTGATAACGGGAAAGAATTTTACAATACGCATTTTATAGCATTGATGAGTAAGCATGGAATCAACTTGTACAGCACTTTCTCAACAAAAAAGGCATCCATCGTGGAACGATTCAATAGAACAATAAAAAATAAAATGTGGAAGCGTTTCAGCTTGCAGGGGTCCTACAAGTGGATCGATATACTCGACAGCTTACTCGATGAATACAATACTAGTGTGCATCGATCTATCGGCATGAAACCCTCTGACGTCACAGAGAATGATGTGGAAAGGATACTTGTTCGTCTGAGACATACCAGCGGACGTGTGAAAAAACCCAAATTTAAACTTGGCAATTCTGTACGTCTAAGCAAGCAGAAAGCTCTCTTCGATAAGGGCTATACTCCAAACTGGAGTGCGGAAATATTCAAAATTGTGAGGATATAACCGACAAATCCGGTGACATACTTGCTTAAAGATCTAAATGGCAACCCTATAAAAGGAGGATTCTACGAGGCGGAACTTCAAAAGTCGCGTTGCCCTAACGACTACCTAGTTGAAAAAGTATTGCGACGAAAAAAGGATAAGGTATTTGTAAAGTGGCTTGGTTTCGATTCTACACACAATAGTTGGCTGAACGCGAAAGATATCGTTACCTTAAAATGCTAGCTCTAATCATCTCGACTGTCTACTCAGTTACTGATGCCTATTCACCACTCAACATTTCCTTCGATTTAAGACCCATCGGTGAGATAGTAAAGGTTAAAATTGATGCGCTTCCTCCCGCACATTATTCGTTCTATAACAATAAAGCATTACTCTCTCTCGCCTATTGTTTTAAAGAAAAAACCTCGTTTGATGTGAAAAATATCGAAGAATGGGAGGAGGCTGTGCGCAGAAACTATACAAACAAACTAAATAACTTGCATGTGTGCAGTGAAGATTTACTGACTTGCTATCCATCCTCACTGTCAACTGCAATCGATCGCTACATGTCTGCCCTAATCCTCACTTCAAAAGGTCTTTGCCGAAATAATATCACTACATCAAACGTAGTAAATATTGAAACCTCGGATACGGGAAATCAAAGTATTTGGATTTTGTTGCTGCTATTCAACGTATTTGCAGTTGGGGGTGGATACTTTTACCAAAAGTTTCGATCGGACTGTAAATTACAACTCGAGAATGAGTCCCGAAGACCGGCGGAGGAGCGCGTTCACACAAAAACTTTTGAAATGTGTGGTTGAATTTAAACAAAATATGAATGAAAAACTAAAAATTGATGGCGGAAAGGCCTTCGGAAACTCGAGGTTCAAGAGCAAGAGATATGCGGGTGTAGCCTACAATATGAAAATTGAAAAAGTATCCGCATTCGATTTGAAAAAGTAACATAGCATGAATATGGTTGTTGCCCATTTAAACGCATGTAAAATTCTCCCATAAGACGCTAGTTGATGAGAGAAAGGGGGGACAGGAGCGTTAGGATGGAGGAGGTGGTCGCAATGCTGACCAATGCAATCCCATGTAAACCCATGAAAAAGATCGAAGCTGTTGTTGGGCATAAGCATTTACTTACACAATAATAAATGAGTCAAATACAAGGTCAAATGTAGATGGAACAATTGCTCAGAAATGCGATACATTTTTTTATTCATTGGCATGTATTAGAGGTGTCGAGAACGTTATTATTTTATGCCATTTAAACGCATTTCTCCCATAAGACGCGTGTATAAGCATTCTCCCATAAGACGCGTGTATAAGGATTCTCCCATAAGACGCGTGTATAAGGATTCTCCCATAAGACGCGTGTAAAATCCGAGCCAATATCCCCATCATTCCTCTACTCATTTCCCATGAGGATTGTGCCACGTCCTTTGACGGAATTTTAAGTAATATGCACTGATGATTGAAAAAAGATTACAGAACAGGGTGTTTTTGTCGTGTTATTGCCCAGGAATTTGTCTTCCTCACCATTTACCCGTTAGAATGTATGTGTTAAAAAAGATAAGAGAAGGGGCCAGTGGCGGATCCAGGAGGGTCACCCCCTCCCCTTAGAAGCCTCTAATTTTGCCTTTTTTAAAATCAGAAAATAGCCCAAAATATCTTCCTGCAACACTTCAAATTTAAAAATTCCTAGGCGTGCCCCCTTCCCCTTTCCTCCGGATGCCAAAAAAATATTCTGGATCCGCCACTGGGAGGGGCCACCACGTGACTTTAGCCCCTTGCTCTGTGTAACACAAGATAAAGAGAGAAAGATAAACTCCAGGATCCGCCGATGATTTTCGTGTGTTTCCGTCGTACCGCTGAGTGTTGAAGTGTACTATGACTTTCAAACTTTATTTCTTGACCAATTTTAAAGAATTTTGCAGTTTGCATAGGTATTGCAGAGTTTATTAGAATTAGTACTTGAATCTATGCCTTAAAAAACCTAAAACTGTTCGGGAAATATTGAAGAAAATTTCAAGGACCATTTCGATGAGAGGACTTTTATTTGAAGGTCATAGTACCTATTGTGCAATTTTTAGATTGACCGGTGCAGTGGAGTCATCAGTGAATTAAAAAGTCCCGCTTAAGATCCAGAAAACGGCAGACCTTCATTTTAGGTCTCAAAAGCCAAGTTCACGTGCATCGCGCAAGCAATAAGGGTAAAGGGTAACAATATGCTTTAGCGCATGTTGTCAAAGCGTGATGAACTTAATTTTCTTCACCCCCGGTTCTTTCTCTTGCCTGCATAAATAACCTCTCTCTCTTACTTTAGTTTTCTCTAAATTTTTGAGGGGATGAAGTTAAAATATAGCTCATTTTACCGTTAGATCAGCATTTTATAAATGTCTGCGAGGGACATAAATATCACCTTCTTTTTCTTCTTTTTCTTCTTGGGCTTATTATTCGGTTTAGGTTTCGGTTTAGGTTTAGGTTTAGGTTTAGGTTTAGGCTTGGGTGGTCTCGGTGAGTCTTGAGGTCGTGGATCAGGTGATCTCCGCGTTAAAATCTAGAAATTTAGAATAAAATTATAATGAATGATTTGCATTCTTATAGCTACATATACATCTTTGAAAGGAATTCGAAGAGCGAACCAAAAAGCTATACTTACATTTATCTAGAGTGCAGTGGCATGGCGTAGCGTGCAGTTTGGCAACGTTGCAATTCGTCCATTCAAACCCATGAAAAAGATCGAACTATTGGGTGTTCGGTGAACACCTTCGCGTTCGACCTTTTACAGGGGTTTAAATGGACAGAATACAACGTTGCCAACTTGCACGCTACGCCACTGCTAGAGTGGCAGTCTAATGTGTAACCTGCGTGACCACCAAGTAAAAGACATTTTTGTTAACTTTATACAGGGTGTCCCAGACCACCCGTGTAGGTACTTTTTCTCAAAAACGGCTGGGAGTAGAGAGCTGAAACAAAAAAGTCAGATGGGGAAATGACCCCAAAGAATTCAATGAAAATATTTTCAAAGCCCCCCGAGGCCCCCCAGGGGGGTTTTGGGGGGGGTTCGAAACACATTTTTCCATTTTTGGCGGGAAAAAGCCTATACAAGGTACAAAAATAAGTTCAGATTCTGAAAGAGCAACTCAATGCCGACATTTTTACTCCAGTAACTTTTCCCAGAAAACCCCAATTTTTGGGGTTATGGGCCCTTTTGGGGGGAAATTTTCATTCGGCCACTGTGACCACACTATTCAATATTTTTCAAAAAACTGAAATCCATCTGAAAGAAGAGATAAAGACCTTTCGATTAATGTGCCACATAATACTTAAAAGTGAAAAATTAAGGCCCCCACGTAGATTCCAAAATTTGGGGGTCTTTGGGTCCCCCCACGTAAAAAAGTCAAATAGCAAGGTATGGCTTGTGATACGTCGATCGAAAGCCCTCAAAGAGTAAAATAAGATGACGCAATTCAAAATCGTCTACAATCATTACTTTCAAAATGGCGGCCATTTGAAAATTTTGGGTGTTCCAAGGAAAGTCCTGGGAAAAAAGTCCAAAGATGAACGATACATAGATTAAAAGGCCTTAAAAAAAGCAAACGAATGGCGCAAACCGCAAATCAATCCGCCTCTTCAATCAAAAGTTATGACCGATTGAAATTTAAGCAGCCTTATACTCTGTTCAGGATACGATGAAACTTGACTAGTCAGGTAGAAGCGCACTACTTTGCAACACGGCCCTTTGAATGCTATAGTCATTGAGCTCACTCGGGCTCTTTTCAGCTGGACCCTTCTTCGGGAAGAAGCAATACCGAGAATTGGCTGACTGTAATTGCTATCTGTACAAAAGTCAAGATGGAAACCGTTACAGATACGACAAAACGGATGAAATTTACGCCCAAAGGGCCATAACTAATAATAACTAATTAGTCAAAATTGACACCTCATCACCCTCGGAGATTTATTTTTTACCAAATCAATTTATGAGTGAAATATCATTGAATTCTTTAAAATAATAACTCTCCGAAGGTGATAAGGAGTTGATTGCTACTATTTTTGGCGAGTTATTGCCCTTTGGGCGTAAATTTCATCCGTTTCGTCATATCTGTAATGGTTTCCAAGTTGACTTTTGCACAGATAACAATCACAGTCAGCCGATTCTCGGTATTGCTTCTTCCCGAAGAAGGGTCCAGTCGAAAAGAGCCCGAGTGAGCACAATGGCTATAGAACTCAAAGGGCCGCGTTGCAAAGTAGTGCGCTTCTACCTGACTCGCCAAGTCTCATCGTATCCTGAACAGAGTATAAATAGGCCTTATTGAGCCCTTTAAGTTTCAATCGGTCATAACTTTTGATTGAAGAGGCGGATTGATTTGCGGTTTGCGCCATTCGTTTGCTTTTTTTAAGGCCTATTAATCTATGTATAGTTCATCTTTGGACTCCTTTCCCAGGACTTTCCTTTGAACACCCAAAATTTTCAAATGGCCGCCATTTTGAAAGTAATGATTGCAGACGATTTTGAATTGCGTCATCTTATTCTACTCTTTGAGGGCTTTCGATCGACGTATCACAAGCCATACCTTGCTATTTGACTTTTTTTACGTGGGGGACCCAAAGACCCCCAAATTTTGGAATCTACGTGGGGGCCTTAATTTTTCACTTTTAAGTATTATGTGGCACATTAATCGAAAGGTCTTTATCTCTTCTTTCAGATGGATTTCAGTTTTTTGAAAAATATTGAATAGTGTGGTCACAGTGGCCGAATGAAAATTTCCCCCCAAAAGGGCCCATAACCCCAAAAATTGGGGTTTTCTGGGAAAAGTTACTGGAGTAAAAATGTCGGCAATGAGTTGCTCTTTCAGAATCTGAACTTATTTTTGTACCTTTTATAGGCTTTTTCCCGCCAAAATGGAAACATGTGTTTCGACCCCCCCCCCCCCCCCCAAACCCCCCTGGGGGGCCTCGGGGGGCTTTGAAAATATTTTCATTGAATTCTTTGGGGTCATTTCTCTATCTGACTTTGTTGTTTCAGCTCTCTACTCCCAGCCGTTTTTGAGAAAAAGTACCTACACCGGTGGTCTGGGACACCCTGTATACTCCAGTGATGGTTGGTTCAAATTGAATTATAATGTAAATGCCTGCAGTTACTATGGTTGAAGAGTGTACTTTCACAACGAGGCAGATACAGGGGGGTGATCACGGAGGATCGGATCGTTTTGGTATCGTTATCGTTTACGTATAACCTTATGGGTGGCTCAACAGATCGAATCGTTTTGAGCCCTTCGTAACGATTGAAACGGACGAAAGGAAGCGATGAGTCGGAGGCTGTCGTAATCTCGATCGTTTGAAGTAGGGAGAGGTGAGGAGGGGATCACCTGCGCGATCGAGTTGCGCAGAAGCAAGCCCATTTGATTTAATGCAAACGATAACGATAACGATACCGAAACGATCCGATCCTCCGTGATCAGCCCCCACGCTGCCTTTGCCATTGCTTCTGTTAATCAACGGCGGCTCGTGCAATGTGGCAACAATGGGTTTCCTCCATTTAAAACTGTGTAAAATAATCGATTACTTGGTGAGGCGCAGCGCCTCACCTAGAATCGATCTTTTTGCATACGTTTAAATGGCAAAAGTGCACGGTTGCCAGATTGCACGAGCCGCCACTGCTGTTAATTAATCATGAAGAAAGTGGGAGCTAGGACCAAATTATGTTACGGCTGAACGGTCCGAAAGACGTTGGATGGTGCGTACTTAAACCCTTTCAGACCTGGAGTCCATTCCAATGGACATGGAGGTAACATGTTGTCTTGTGAAAAACATAAAAATACAATATGCGCATCAATTTAGATGAGGAGACAGAGACAGCATTAAGGTCAACCATTTTGGTCAAAAATCCGTTTCTGAACAAAAATAATTTCAGGTCTGAAAGGGTTAAGTATGGTTACGTTTGATTTATACCCCCTGTAAGTGCTCACCGATCATTATGCGTGCAGGACCTCAGGACCAGGGCTGCCGTTTTGCGTATAATCAATGCTATTTTTCTATTCACCGATGATTCCACCGGTTGAGAAAAGATTACACAGTTCAGTTCAGTGTATAATTGCAATGCACGAAAATACTCTGATCTGTAATCGTTCCTTAATCGGTGGAAACTCCGTTGATTAATTAAAATATCCGCAAGTTTTTAAAAGTCATCGACGACTCCACCGGTTGAGGAAAGATTACAGATGCGAGCATTTTAGTTTATTACAGTAATGCTCTGAACTGAACTGTGTAATCTTTTCTCAACCGGTGGAATCATCGGTGAATAGAAAAATAGCACTGATTATACGCAAAACGGCAGCCCTGGTGAGGACGTAACGTTTCTTAGTTCCTGTACTCTCTTTTGGAAAAAAAAGGGCTGCTATTAAAAATAAAATGAGTTCTTTGGATACTTACAAGTTAGAAAAGGTTTCAAAAGAACAAAAATTCACATTTATAACAAATTATTTCATTTTAAGAACACCTGCTATTTTGTGCCCCCCCCCCACCCCCCTTCCAGACACACCTCCTAGATTCTCATTATTTACATCAAAAGAAAGCAGGTGCTCTCTTTTAAGAAATCATCTTGTGGTCTTGTTAGGATTTCCACGAAAGAGAACACCTGGTATTTTATGCCCCCCTTCCGGACACTCTGCCCGGATTCTTGTGGTTTACGTCAAAAAATAGCAGGGGCGCTTTTTCTAAGATTATAACCCCTCCTTTCAGCCACCGTTCAGATTCGAATAGTTTAAGTCATAAATGTTTGGTATCTCCAATTCCATAGATAATATTTATTTAAACCGAACGATTTCTTTTGAGTGAAATGACTGCACGACTACACGCATCCTGACTTGTAAGCGTGTTAAACCAAATGGAAGAGAGGGGCTTCATGGGGGTAATGTACCCAAAAATCTAACTTCACCCCCCCCCCATGATTTTAAGGCGCCGCAGTTACGTTCGCACATTTAAAAACATTTTTTGAGTTTCGGAGTGGATTTCATTATGTTTTCGTGATACCATCGTTATTTTCGAGGTTTTCACCCTTGGATCGACCCATAAATCGCTTACAGCAAAAATGTGCAATAGCCCCATCCCCATTGCTTCATTCATAAAATTTATTGAAAATTAAAGAGGGTTGAATAAAGTGGAAATTTGAAGGACTTAATACGTAGTGCCTTCAATCGACGATTTAGGCAAACACAAGTACGGAGGAGGAGGAATATTTATTCACCAGCTTGGTAAATGGTTGGTGGTTGACTGATCTGCAACTTTTTGGTGTTGAAAGAGTTTAAAATCCCCAATTTCGCTCCATTTTCTACGGCAAAGTCAGCAAGGACCATTATTAAACCCTTATGGGCCTGAGGCTCGATTCTACTCCTTTGGACGAGACGAGACGAGCTAGCGGGAATCGATCATTCTCATTGGTTTAAACGGCGTCCCGCGACGGATTTGGAGTCACCACTGAAAAAAAAAATGTTAAAAAAAAGTGGGACAGGTTCCAAAATGCTGATTTTACATTATAAAAATGCTGATTCAACATTTGAAAATGCTCATTTAACTACGTCCATGGCTGAGTCAGCATTTTCATAATGTAAAATCAGCATTTTGGAACTTGTCCCACATTTTTTTAACATTTTTTTTTTTTTTTTTTTTTTTTCAGCGCGTTTGAGTCGTTCATTTTAGAAAAATGACTCCTTCATCCATCAAATGACTCGAGATCTGTCACGTGACGCCGTTCAAACTAATCGGATTGGTCGATTCCCGCTATCTCGTCTCATCTTGTCCAAAGGAGCAGAATCAGCCCCCAAGCCCGAGCATACTCGTTTTTCTCCTCTAGTCTATTGTTTCAGTCATTCATTTAGAATAAACGCAAATATCGACAAAAACAGCTACAAGATAAGGTTTCGTCGGGTAGGGCGCCTTCAATTCGTCGTATAGGCAATTCCAACTCCCCCAAGTACGAACAGTTAACTACCTTCCGTTTATAAACGGAAGAGTGCTGACTGCTAGTAAGAGGGGAATGGGGGGGGCGACTTGGATTCCAGATGCAGTGACGCACGGTGTTGCGTTTTACGCTCATTTTGGAAAAAAACCCGTAACTTTTTCAGGAGAGCGAATTAAACGTTGAAACTTTCAGAAATCGTATTTCTCATAGTAATACACCTATCAGGTGAATGGTATTGTTGTAAGTCGCTTTCAAGGGTGGAGGGAGGGGGGGTCAATTTTCATTTAGTCGAGTTCTATATGGCAACACTGTCCAAATGACTTGAAATTTGGTGCCTGGGGGTATTTGCTAACGTTGAATTCATATTTTGCATCAGTTTTTCAAAATTCTAAAATCCAAGATGGCCGCCGACCAAGTAGTGGAAAAATTGTCTGCAGCCATCTTGGATTTCCGAATTTTGAAAAATGGGTGCAAAATTTGAATTCAACGTTAAAAAATACCCCCGGGTATCAAATTTCTAGTCATTCAGACGGTAAAAACTGTCTCTGTCAACTTTTTGGGTAAAATACCGCTCGGCCCAGCCGTGGCCGGAGTCAGTTTCATGCGTTTTCATGCGCTCACTTTTCAACTTAAAATGCGTGTATCTCAAAAAGGTGCAAATATGCGCAAGAGATTTTTTCAGGAGATGTTCTACATAGTATGAGCTTCCATTTAATTGAAGTTTCAAACCGGAGGCAAGCGGAGCTAACTTCCAAAAGTCTCAGGGAAACTCAAAATTTTGACATTTAGACCTCTCGCTTTTAAAGTTATGTAAAATAGGTGTCCTTCGATATTTTTGAAAGAACTAGGCACCAAAAGATAGCTCAGAGTACGTAGTTTAATCACTGAAAATTCTGTTAAAAAAGATTCCTTCTACACACTTCAAATTTTGCGTAGAGTTGACAGTTGAAAACGCTCTTTTTTCAAACCTTTCATAATGAGAAATTTTAAGAGCCCTTATGTGGCCTAAAATATATTTTTTGTTAAAAAACAGTTTCAGAGTGACATTCCAGGTAATCTGAGGAGTATTTTCATGTATTTGTTTCCTGAAAAGGGCGAATGTCAAGTTGGGGTTTTTTTTCCACAGGCGGACACACTGTGTGACGTAGTGAGGGGGATAAAACCTCACTGCAGAACCTCTGAGAAGTCAAACCGATTGAAAAGGAAAAACATCCCCTAAAACCCTTATTAATCATCAGAAATTGATTGGACTAATCGAAATCTACCTGAAATTTCGCTTTGAGGTCACAATTTCAATTAATTGAAGCACATAATTTTGTAATATTTCATCAGGAGTTGTGAAAAAAAAAGAAATTTAGGCCATGAAAAACATCGAACATATGACCATCAATCAATAGTAGGAGACCGTTGGCTGCGTTGCGTTGTTTTAATGAGTCCCGACTAAAATGGGGCTCTTGCAAAATTTTGCTGTAAGAGATTGAAGAGTTGATTCTTGCATAAAAACCTGTAAAAATGACGATGAGTTCACTAACAAAATAAAAAAATTCAACCTCCGAATCGGGCTTACAAGGAGAGGCTCAGAAGTCGCCGCCTTCGATTTTGAAAACAATTGCACGAAAATGTAGCTAAAGTAAAACCATTAGACCCGTGTTTCTCACTTTTTGCCAATGGGCCTTCCTAAAGCGTCAAGAATTTTTTAAAAGTTGCCGAAATTCACGTAAAAAACCCGAGTGGAGAGCGTTCCGAATATTTACGTGAATTTCGACAATTTTCAAAAAAATTCCTGACGCTTTAGGAAGGTCCATTGGCAAAAAGTGAGAAACACGGGTCTAATAGTTTTACTTTAGCTACATTTTCGTGCAATTGTTTTCAAAATCAGAGGCGGCGACTTCTGAGCCTCCCCTTGTTAGTGGCGGAGAGACGCATGCATCCATAGGAGATTCCTATCTGAAAATGAGACATATCTCTGTGTTTCCGTAGAGAAAGTGACATAATAGATAGGAATCTCCCACGATACTTGCGTTGAGCCGCCATTACAAACTTGCCGTTGTAGCAGTTATGTGAGTTTATTACTAAATTCTAGACTTTCTCATTGTGATTTTTGTGATTTTCGCTGGTTTTGACAACATATTAAGGGCGGTTTCACGATAACGGGAATTGCATGTCCCCAGGGGCGATGGACTATATGTAAAGAGTAAAAAGATAAATAGCAGTGATTTTTCATCGAAACTCTCTGTCTGAGGGAGGAAAAAAAATAACAGGGCAAAAAATTATCAATGCCGTGGAATATATCACCATTTTTCAGGCGGAATTCGTACACTTTGTTACTGTCCCCGGGAGTGAGTCTTAGATTAAAAGGGTAATTTTCCTACGAAAAACAATTAAATACCTTTGCAGCGCCAATTTTTATCTTTAAGTAAAAATGAATAGTTACTTTAACGGCAAAACTGGACTTGTGATGAGTATTGGAGCGGAGGAAATCACAATCAGAACGGGTGGCGACCTCTTATGTACACTTTGTTACGCATTAAAAATGTGCGGTAAATCAGGCACAGACAGCGCTAGCTGTCATTCCCTGGATCCTCCTAGCCTCAAGAGGTCAAGGAGATGGCAACAGGACCAGCTGATACCGGTAAGTAACATTTGTTTGTAAATATTGGCCGATAAAGTCATTTTTAGCGTCAGATTTAGATGTGTAGCGCTAATTACTCAACACAAGAAAATGCAATAAACACCCAATTTCAATCAAAAATTCAATTTGAGCAAATCGTGGATGAAAAGTAGGCGGCAAGTGTGTTTGAATGCCCAATCATAGATTAATTCATTTTTATTGCCTTTCTTGACATTCTGCAAAATACGCGAATTTGGAGTGTACACTTTGTTACGATACTTTATTACGCTACGAGTAACGAAGGAAAATGAGCGTAATTGAAAGAGGTTTGAGTCGGCTGATAGAAAATCATCTAAATATCATTCTAGCTGCTAATATACAAGTAGTATCTAGGTGTAGTATGCTTCTGCTTATCATTCGGCACAATTTTTCGAAATTCGAAGCCGCTCGCGAGAAATTCAAGATGGTAGGTACATATTTTCTTCAACACCCTGTACATGCAAATTTTAGATTAGGCCATGACTTTAGGCCCTTTAAGCTACGGGTTCAAATCATTTTTTTTTTTTTTGTAAGTCCTTGGTATGGGTGTCTCTCCTAGTAATCAAAGGGACATTTTAAGCGTTGAACTGTACAAATTTTACAGTTCTAAGAAATTAGCAGCCCTCAAGTTCCTGAAAAAAATCTCATTTTTGGGTTTAATCACCTTTCTCCTCTCAACTTGGTACAAAATGAAAATTTTTCGTGCCGGAGCTGGGAAAGTGATGTTGACTACCTATATAATGAAGAAAAAACATAAAAAATCAATTTGATGAACTTCAGTTTTACAAAAGTTGAAGGCTCAAATATTCCCGTTATCGTGAAATCACCCTTAAACTGTTCATTTGCTCACAGCAAAAGTTTGCGAGAGCCCCACTGTGCTAGAAAATCGGACACCCGCGTCGCGTTGGAAGCTTATTATGCTGGGTCTCCAAGTTTTTGTCTCTACTTGATATGAAAATGGCTCGCCACAAAACCCGATCTAAACCTACACAGCGCCTATCTAAAGTTTAAATCTAAACTGGGTTGAAGCTTCTAACTACTTGCTACTTATTACTCACTCCATTCGAAGGAATCAGAACGCTGTCAGGAAATGGAGCTCTTCTGGCGAGGACATCTTCTCTTTCTGATGCTAATGCCGTCTCTTCGGTCAAGGAGGCAGAATCCCCGAGCAACTGCGAAACATTAAGCAGCACCTAAAGCGGAAAAGCAAACAACCAAAAAATAGACAAAATGGGGAAAGACGACGGGGGGGGGAATCAAAAATCTTGTGTTTGAATACATTGTTGAACACGTTATTCGAACGTCGCCGGACAGTGTTAAACCCATTTAAACCCAAAACTTTTTTTATTTTACCGAAAACCTATTAAAATAAGTTCGTTAGAAACCTATAACTAAAGTCGCCTTTAAAATTTTGTCCGCGGAGGGCGGCATGATTGCATTGTTGCCCCCCCCCCTTTCTTTGGTAACCACGGCACGCCCCTGTCCACCCTATTCCACATTGTTCCAGTTTTCATTCCGAATAAACGCGATTAACTTTGAAAACACTTACAAGATAAGCTCTCGCCTAGTGCCTTCAATTTGTCGTATAGGCAATTCCAACTCCCCCGAGCACGAATAGTTAACTACCTTCCCTATATGTATAAACAGATGAGTGGAGTTCTTTTGAACTAACTCGGTCATTAGAGGGTTAACCCTTGTGAGCCTAAGGGGTGGTACATTTGTACCCCAGGCCAGTTTTTTTGACGCCATTTTGTCAAAACTGCTCAAAATTTTTTGGGACTTCATGACATTTTAAGTTAGGATACTTAGAACACGTCTACCAAATTTCATTAATTTTTATGAATTTTTGTCGATATTATAGAAATTTAAAGTGTTTGGGTACAAATATACCCCCCCCCCCCCCTTCGTCCTGCCAGTTTTAAGTTTGGAACCATTTATTACAGTGAATTTTACGGAAATTTTATGTAGATTAAGAATATTAAGTCAGATCATTGAAAAAAAATTGGAAATTTATCAAAAATGGAAAAATAATATGGTACATAATTTCATTTTTTCCATTTTTTTTATTTTGACATTTTTTTTAAAAGTAGGTGTAAATTTGGCAACATAGCAAAAATTTAATCAAATTTCACATAAATTACTCTCTTAGGGTACTAAGTATATAATCCATCCATTAAAGTTTCAAAATTATTGATACTGACTGTGCTGCATGAAAATATCCTTGGGGTACAAAAATACCCCCCCCCCCCTTAGTCCTTTGTGTTACCGAAATACCTTAGGCTCACAAGGGTTAAGAAAAATAAACAACAAATAATTTTGCCAATAGACTTTTAGTAGAGCGATGTATCGTATCGATTGCCGTCCGAGGGCCTCTGGTTCCAAAGAAACTCTGATTCATTGCATTTTCCCCATGAGCGGATTTTTGACTGGAAATTTAGACTATTAAATCAAACAATTATAATGCGACCTTTTTGCGATTATGAATTCTACGTCCTCGAAAATGCTTAGTTTTGCCTAGTTTCACCCGTTAAACTGCCAAAATTAACAAGATATTACAGATTAAACGATGCGTTTGGAGGTTGGAATCACCCGAATGTTATTGTTGTTGTTGTGGAATTGGCGGGATTTCGGGCGATTTCTAACCTACAAATCCAACATTTAATCTGTAGTATCTTATTGATTTCGGCAGTTTTAGTCAAATAACCAGGCAAAATTAAGCATTTTCGAGGACGTAGAATTCATAATCGCAAAAAGGTCGCATTACATAATTGTTTGATTTAATACCCTAAATTTCCGTTCAAAAGTTCGCTTATGGGGAAATTACATCGAACCATAGTTTGTTTGGAACCAGAGGCCCTCGGACGGCAATCGATACGATACATTTCTCTACTAAAACAGTCTATAAAGATTTTTGAAAAGATTTTCCAATAGTTGTCGCTGATTGTTCAGTGTTCACCACCGTTCACCGTTCGATTAATCATGAAAATTACACGTGAACTAAAAAGAAGTTTCAAAAAATTGCAAGATTTTCAAGCCCTCGAGATTAGTTTCAAGAATGCTCACGAATCGGTATAAAGCAACCGATTCGTGATTTTCAGAAATCGGTGGTTCAAACTTTATTTGTGAATATTTTTGCGACTTTTTCGAAGTACAACATCATAAAACTACTGCCGAGGGCTTAAAGATCCGATTTAATCGAAAAAGTAATGTAGCTTGCTTTCATTGTAAATAGAAAACGGCGAACACTGCCCGGCATCTATGGGCCAGTCTGGAACTACATTGGTGAGGATTCACGTTGATTTTTGTGAGCTCAAAGGGGGTGGGGGCAAAATGACCATAGGCCGTTTTTTTTTTTTTTTTTTTTTTTTTTTTGCGTAAAACTCATATATTAAAAAAAAAAAAAAAAAAAAAAAAAAAAAAAAAAAAAAAAAAAAAATTGGTTGCAACTTTGCGACATTCAATGTCCTGATATACAGCTGACGTTTATGCCGATTTTCACGTGTTTCGGACAGCAATAATTGTAGATGTCACCAGGCTTTTTGTGCTTCTCTTAGATTTTCTTCAGCTTTAAGGTGATGGATGTATGTGGAAACCGCGGGTCGATCAGTAAATAATTTTTAGGAAATCTTGTGTCTATTTAGGATCAGTGGTTCAATACTTTATAATAGTTAAAATGCAAATAACGGAGAAAAATAACAATAAACTAAGAACTCGAACAACTATTTTTCAATTCGTTGCATTTTTTCAAAAATTGTCATTTCCTCGAAAAATAGCCAAAAATATCCAAAAATTGGTGATATGAAATGGAAAAGGATCTTTAATGATTTATCCCGTTACTTTAAATAGGCAATTGTAGTTAATAAAAGAAAGGACGAAAAAAAAACAAGCCTCTATGGTGAAAACCCGCCATTACTCTCCACAATTAAAATTATATTCAATATGATATTAAATAATATTTAGGATCAGTGGTTTAGTTCCTCAAATTTTAATAGGAAATACCAGAAAAAAATATTTTTTTCTAACTCGTTGCAGTTTTTTTAGAACTGTAATTTCCTCAAAAAATAGCCATAAATATCCAAAAATTTGTGAAATATGATGGGAAAGGTCTTTAAAAATTCTACTTCCCATTACGTACAACCGGTAATTATAGTTGAAAATAAATAAATAAAAAAAAAAAAAAAAAAAAAAAAAAAAAAAAACGAAGCCTCTGCGGTGAAAACCCAGCTGGGCTCTTTTCAGCCCCCCCCCCCCCCGCACTTGGTACCATATGTAGGTAAAATACCTTGAGCAGCCCAAGTTGGGCTCAAAGTACCAATTTTTAGAGGAATTCAATTTGACATACCAAGAAGAGAAGACTGCAAAAGAAAAGCGAGGTATCCATCCGTTGGAGCATGGCTACCGCTACCTACTCATTCTCTCAGCGGTGAAAACAATTCCTCTATCCGAGTTGCGGGAGAGAAAATAAATCCTACTAAGTAAATATTGCGTATAATAGTTTAAATGTTTGACCAGGTGTGCTCGTCGATTTACGTCGGTGTTAGTTTTTTTTTTTTTTTTTTTTAAGAGTAGGTACGTATGTGGGACATAGTACTGTAGAGTGTAGAGGCATGCTAAATACATTCGTTATTTACTACATCAACAAGTATTTACAGTAAGAATTGATTCATATGTATAGAATATAGGAACGAATATGTAGCAGTATGAGGTGAAACACATTGCATGGCGAAAATGAAAGGATTGGAATTTATGATGTGTGCACATACCGTTACGTTTTCTCGTGTATAGGGTCACCCAAAAAACTAAATGGGCCCTTCATAAAGTATCGATTGCACAATAATAAAGGGAAGAGAAGAATTGAAATTTATGATGAACCTATAAGTACAGTGTATACGAAACATACTATCTATTCTAGCCACAGGTACTATTTTCGTCAAAAATGGATTTTATGAGAATAAAAATGTAAGTAAGTGCGTACATAAATGCAAATATTGTGTCTATGCAAATTCTGGAAGCTTACATCAAATACTACTTTTTTTTATTTGAAACCTTTCCCCCTCAAACTACCAAGTCTGGAAAGGACTGAATAACCCATGTAGCATAGATCGCAATCTATCGCAAAATAGTCGTCAAATGGCGATTTTATCATCTGATCACAAAGTTGTATATATAATGAGTAAAAGTTGTAACGAAATGGTAAACAAATAGAGACTTTTCGAAGCTGGGTTTTTTTCTGCCGAATTTTTTATCTATGTGTCACTTCCACCTATACCTATGTGTCTATGTGTCAAAAGTTGCAAACTTTTCTGCAACTTGAGGGTAAAGAATCGTCCATATGTTGTTAAAAAAGTGCCACTTTATTGCAACAATAAGATTGAAAAATGCTACATAGGAATACATTATATGATTTCGTTTACATCTTGTGACTCTGTCAGGAGAAAAAAAGGTCGTTGATTATTATTCCTACTCGAACGTTCATATTTTTGCCTACACCAGGATTTGAAGGAACTCCTTTCTCCATGTTGGCTGCTTGGTATTTATGCTTTTGCCGTTTCACGATCTTACGCGGCATTTAAGTTTTAATCAAAGTCTGCAGCGTTGATTTTCCTATGAATGGTTGTGCTTTTGATTTTGTGTGGAGTCAGTAATCATACTCCTCCTCCTTTCCGTTTTTTCTCGCTTCACTTCTTACTTTCTCAATACGAACAAAGTTAGACATAAAGAAAGTATTGCAATGGCGCAGAAATTTTCAAGGTGTTTTGTTTCGATACTTGGCCTACTACGACTAAGTAAATCATGATAATTATATAAAAGAATTGACTCTCATCATGCTTAGTACTATCCTAAAGAATATTCATCCACGAAGTTTCAACATTATTTAACCATATGTGCCTTGTGGATTGGAGGTGTAAATGCACAACATTTCTGTGGCGTCTGTCTGTGTGTCTGTCTGTCTTTTGATTTTACACATGAATCACTCCATAATGCTGCAGCAAAAGTTTTCAACTGACCCATTAAAATAAGACTACACAGAGATATCCAAAAGGAGGGACGAAAACCGGACATGTGCTCTATTCTATCGCAAGAATTGGAAGGATTGGAAGAAGGAAAAAGGTACAGAATATCGGTGAATACATATAAGAAATATATATTTATTATTACGGGGGAGCGCGCGCTCTGGTGAATTTGCGCAACAGTAGTCGCGACTGCGCCGCGCGCCGTGATACGGTGATCCGCTGAGCGTGGCGCGAAAAGTTAACGTGGCCCGTCTGACAAATAATCGGTGTCTATTCTCACAATTCTTCAGTTCCACCCTCGTTGTGGCGCTATTTACTAGAGCTGAACGCACCTTTTTTTAGTTTTTAAGTTTTAGTTTTTTAATTCTAGTTTATAAGTTTTCGTTTATAAGGGTTAGTTTTTAAGTTCTCGTTTTCAGTTTTACTTTTAAGTTCTGGTTTATCAGTTTCATTTTCTAAGTTTTGATTACAAGTTTTAGTTTATAAGTTCCCATTTCTTGTTCTTCTTCAAACCCGTGCCAGAACGCCCTGGGTTCTTTCTAGTTACGGTTTCTCCGCCATCATGGATCCGATCAATTTAAACCGCTCTCCCGGCTTACAACCCCGGTTGTTAGTGGTGTTTACACCCGGTCATTAGATGTTTGAGCTTATCAGTGAAGTAATGGCATACTCCGTGACCTTAGCAAGCGCCACATGTATTCACACCGTCTTTGAAGAATTTCCTTCTTTTTCCCAGTGGAGTGAGAAGATTTTAACGATCCCCGCAGGATTTTTAAAACCTCCTCATTTCTACTCATAAATCATACCATGTATACCTAGTTTCTAAGCAGGACTCTAGAGCAAGCACCTCCTCGTCGCGAGTTTCTAACCTACAAATCCAACATTTAATCTGTAGTATCTTATTGATTTCGGCAGTTTTAGTCAAATAACCAGGCAAAATTAAGCATTTTCGAGGACGTAGAATTCATAATCGCAAAAAGGTCGCATTACATAATTGTTTGATTTAATACCCTAAATTTCCGTTCAAAAGTTCGCTTATGGGGAAATTACATCGAACCATAGTTTGTTTGGAACCAGAGGCCCTCGGACGGCAATCGATACGATACATTTCTCTACTAAAACAGTCTATAAAGATTTTTGAAAAGATTTTCCAATAGTTGTCGCTGATTGTTCAGTGTTCACCACCGTTCACCGTTCGATTAATCATGAAAATTACACGTGAACTAAAAAGAAGTTTCAAAAAATTGCAAGATTTTCAAGCCCTCGAGATTAGTTTCAAGAATGCTCACGAATCGGTATAAAGCAACCGATTCGTGATTTTCAGAAATCGGTGGTTCAAACTTTATTTGTGAATATTTTTGCGACTTTTTCGAAGTACAACATCATAAAACTACTGCCGAGGGCTTAAAGATCCGATTTAATCGAAAAAGTAATGTAGCTTGCTTTCATTGTAAATAGAAAACGGCGAACACTGCCCGGCATCTATGGGCCAGTCTGGAACTACATTGGTGAGGATTCACGTTGATTTTTGTGAGCTCAAAGGGGGGTGGGGGCAAAATGACCATAGGCCGTTTTTTTTTTTTTTTTTTTTTTTTTTTGCGTAAAACTCATATATTAAAAAAAAAAAAAAAAAAAAAAAAAAAAAAAAAAAAAAAAAAAAATTGGTTGCAACTTTGCGACATTCAATGTCCTGATATACAGCTGACGTTTATGCCGATTTTCACGTGTTTCGGACAGCAATAATTGTAGATGTCACCAGGCTTTTTGTGCTTCTCTTAGATTTTCTTCAGCTTTAAGGTGATGGATGTATGTGGAAACCGCGGGTCGATCAGTAAATAATTTTTAGGAAATCTTGTGTCTATTTAGGATCAGTGGTTCAATACTTTATAATAGTTAAAATGCAAATAACGGAGAAAAATAACAATAAACTAAGAACTCGAACAACTATTTTTCAATTCGTTGCATTTTTTCAAAAATTGTCATTTCCTCGAAAAATAGCCAAAAATATCCAAAAATTGGTGATATGAAATGGAAAAGGATCTTTAATGATTTATCCCGTTACTTTAAATAGGCAATTGTAGTTAATAAAAGAAAGGACGAAAAAAAAACAAGCCTCTATGGTGAAAACCCGCCATTACTCTCCACAATTAAAATTATATTCAATATGATATTAAATAATATTTAGGATCAGTGGTTTAGTTCCTCAAATTTTAATAGGAAATACCAGAAAAAAATATTTTTTTCTAACTCGTTGCAGTTTTTTTAGAACTGTAATTTCCTCAAAAAATAGCCATAAATATCCAAAAATTTGTGAAATATGATGGGAAAAGGTCTTTAAAAATTCTACTTCCCATTACGTACAACCGGTAATTATAGTTGAAAATAAATAAATAAAAAAAAAAAAAAAAAAAAAAAAAAAAAAACGAAGCCTCTGCGGTGAAAACCCAGCTGGGCTCTTTTCAGCCCCCCCCCCCCCGCACTTGGTACCATATGTAGGTAAAATACCTTGAGCAGCCCAAGTTGGGCTCAAAGTACCAATTTTTAGAGGAATTCAATTTGACATACCAAGAAGAGAAGACTGCAAAAGAAAAGCGAGGTATCCATCCGTTGGAGCATGGCTACCGCTACCTACTCATTCTCTCAGCGGTGAAAACAATTCCTCTATCCGAGTTGCGGGAGAGAAAATAAATCCTACTAAGTAAATATTGCGTATAATAGTTTAAATGTTTGACCAGGTGTGCTCGTCGATTTACGTCGGTGTTAGTTTTTTTTTTTTTTTTTTTTAAGAGTAGGTACGTATGTGGGACATAGTACTGTAGAGTGTAGAGGCATGCTAAATACATTCGTTATTTACTACATCAACAAGTATTTACAGTAAGAATTGATTCATATGTATAGAATATAGGAACGAATATGTAGCAGTATGAGGTGAAACAACATTGCATGGCGAAAATGAAAGGATTGGAATTTATGATGTGTGCACATACCGTTACGTTTTCTCGTGTATAGGGTCACCCAAAAAACTAAATGGGCCCTTCATAAAGTATCGATTGCACAATAATAAAGGGAAGAGAAGAATTGAAATTTATGATGAACCTATAAGTACAGTGTATACGAAACATACTATCTATTCTAGCCACAGGTACTATTTTCGTCAAAAATGGATTTTATGAGAATAAAAATGTAAGTAAGTGCGTACATAAATGCAAATATTGTGTCTATGCAAATTCTGGAAGCTTACATCAAATACTACTTTTTTTTATTTGAAACCTTTCCCCCTCAAACTACCAAGTCTGGAAAGGACTGAATAACCCATGTAGCATAGATCGCAATCTATCGCAAAATAGTCGTCAAATGGCGATTTTATCATCTGATCACAAAGTTGTATATATAATGAGTAAAAGTTGTAACGAAATGGTAAACAAATAGAGACTTTTCGAAGCTGGGTTTTTTTCTGCCGAATTTTTTATCTATGTGTCACTTCCACCTATACCTATGTGTCTATGTGTCAAAAGTTGCAAACTTTTCTGCAACTTGAGGGTAAAGAATCGTCCATATGTTGTTAAAAAGTGCCACTTTATTGCAACAATAAGATTGAAAAATGCTACATAGGAATACATTATATGATTTCGTTTACATCTTGTGACTCTGTCAGGAGAAAAAAAGGTCGTTGATTATTATTCCTACTCGAACGTTCATATTTTTGCCTACACCAGGATTTGAAGGAACTCCTTTCTCCATGTTGGCTGCTTGGTATTTATGCTTTTGCCGTTTCACGATCTTACGCGGCATTTAAGTTTTAATCAAAGTCTGCAGCGTTGATTTTCCTATGAATGGTTGTGCTTTTGATTTTGTGTGGAGTCAGTAATCATACTCCTCCTCCTTTCCGTTTTTTCTCGCTTCACTTCTTACTTTCTCAATACGAACAAAGTTAGACATAAAGAAAGTATTGCAATGGCGCAGAAATTTTCAAGGTGTTTTGTTTCGATACTTGGCCTACTACGACTAAGTAAATCATGATAATTATATAAAAGAATTGACTCTCATCATGCTTAGTACTATCCTAAAGAATATTCATCCACGAAGTTTCAACATTATTTAACCATATGTGCCTTGTGGATTGGAGGTGTAAATGCACAACATTTCTGTGGCGTCTGTCTGTGTGTCTGTCTGTCTTTTGATTTTACACATGAATCACTCCATAATGCTGCAGCAAAAGTTTTCAACTGACCCATTAAAATAAGACTACACAGAGATATCCAAAAGGAGGGACGAAAACCGGACATGTGCTCTATTCTATCGCAAGAATTGGAAGGATTGGAAGAAGGAAAAAGGTACAGAATATCGGTGAATACATATAAGAAATATATATTTATTATTACGGGGGAGCGCGCGCTCTGGTGAATTTGCGCAACAGTAGTCGCGACTGCGCCGCGCGCCGTGATACGGTGATCCGCTGAGCGTGGCGCGAAAAGTTAACGTGGCCCGTCTGACAAATAATCGGTGTCTATTCTCACAATTCTTCAGTTCCACCCTCGTTGTGGCGCTATTTACTAGAGCTGAACGCACCTTTTTTTAGTTTTTAAGTTTTAGTTTTTTAATTCTAGTTTATAAGTTTTCGTTTATAAGGGTTAGTTTTTAAGTTCTCGTTTTCAGTTTTACTTTTTAAGTTCTGGTTTATCAGTTTCATTTTCTAAGTTTTGATTACAAGTTTTAGTTTATAAGTTCCCATTTCTTGTTCTTCTTCAAACCCGTGCCAGAACGCCCTGGGTTCTTTCTAGTTACGGTTTCTCCGCCATCATGGATCCGATCAATTTAAACCGCTCTCCCGGCTTACAACCCCGGTTGTTAGTGGTGTTTACACCCGGTCATTAGATGTTTGAGCTTATCAGTGAAGTAATGGCATACTCCGTGACCTTAGCAAGCGCCACATGTATTCACACCGTCTTTGAAGAATTTCCTTCTTTTTCCCAGTGGAGTGAGAAGATTTTAACGATCCCCGCAGGATTTTTAAAACCTCCTCATTTCTACTCATAAATCATACCATGTATACCTAGTTTCTAAGCAGGACTCTAGAGCAAGCACCTCCTCGTCGCGAGTTCTGGGAACCTAGAGCTGAGTAACGGTTTCTATTTCTAGGGCACTTTCCTCTGGGGAACGTTGCTTAAACTATGCTAAGAACTGCTTATAATAACTCGATTATTCCGGTCCTTCGCACGGTTCAATTGATTGGGTCGAAAGTAGTGATTATTCGAAGCGTTGGCCGCCACCGCACACGGAAAATTGTCTCGTAACTTCAAGATGGCCCAAGATCAATATTAGCTCGCAGCAGGTTGTTGAACTCGAATATGTGGGGTATGGATTTATACTTCCGACAGTTTTGGAAACAAATGTTTGGTATATTTTTATGAAAAAAAAGGAAGTACTAAATGATGAGCTGAGAGAAATATGCCATTCATTTTTTCGTAAAAGTCCGCCAATGGAAAACCACCAATGGGCCACATGAATGAGAGAGAGAAACAGTCTTCACGACAACGATCTCTTTCTCGCACTCGTTGTCACTTACGGGATCAACTTGGGAAACGGACCAAACCGCCATAAGGCCCAATGAGTGCAAGAGAGAAACAGTTTTCACGAAAAAATCTCTCTCTCGCACTCGTTATCACTTACAGGATCAATTTGGGAAACGGACCAAACCGCCATAAGGCCCAATGAGTGCGAGAGGGAAACAGTCTTCACGAAAACGGTCTCTCTCTCGCACTCGTTGTCACTTACGGAAACAACTTGGGAAACGAACCGAACCTACATAAGGCCCAATAAGTGCGAGAGGGAAACAGTCTTCTCGAAAACGGTCTCTCTCTCTCGCACTCGTTGTCACTTACGGGATCAACATGGGAAACGGACCGAACCCCCATAAGGCAAAGTGAGTGCGAGAGAGAAACAGTCTTCACGAAAACGGTCTCTCTCTCGCACTCGTTGTCGGTTACGGGAACAAATAGGGAAATGGACCGAACCGCCATAAGATCAAATGAGTGCGAGAGAGAAACAGACTTCACGAAAACGGTCTCTCTCTCGCACTCGTTGTCGCGAATCGGAACAACTTGGGAATCGGACCGAACCGCCATAAGGCCCAATGAGTGCGAGAGAGAAACAGTCTTCACGAAAACGGTCTCTCTCTCGCACTCGTTGTCGCGTAAGGGAACAACTTGGGAAACGGACCGCAATTACATAAGGCCCAATGAGTGCGAGAGAGAAAAAGTCTTCACGAAAACGGTCTCTCTCTCGCACTCGTTGTCACTTACGGGATCAACTTGGGAATCGGACCGAACCGCCATAAGGCCCAATGACTGCGAGAGAGAAACAGTCTTCACGAAAACGGTCTCTCTCTTGCACTCGTTGTCGCGTAAGGGAACAACTTGGGAAACGGACCGCAATTACATAAGGCCCAATGAGTACGAGAGAGAAACAGTCTTCACGAAAACGGTCTCTCTCTCGCACTCGTTGTCGGTTACGGGAACAACTTGGAACATGGACCGAACCGCCATAAGATCAAATGAGTGCGAGAGAGAAACAGTCTTCACGAAAACGGTCTCTCTCTCGCACTCGTTGTCGCGAATCGGAACAACTTGGGAATCGGACCGAACCGCCATAAGGCCCAATGACTGCGAGAGAGAAACAGTCTTCACGAAAACGGTCTCTCTCTTGCACTCGTTGTCGCGTAAGGGAACAACTTGGGAAACGGACCGCAATTACATAAGGCCCAATGAGTGCGAGAGAGAAACAGTCTTCACGAAAAAGGTCGCTCTCTCGCACTCGTTGTCACTTACGGAATCAACTTGGGAAACGGACCAAACCGCCATAAGCCCCAATGAGTGCGAGAGAGAAACAGTCTTCACGAAAACGGTCTCTCTCTTGCACTCGTTGTCGCGTACGGGAACAACTTGGGAAACGGACCGAACCTACATAAGTCCCAATGAGTGCGAGAGAGAAACAGTCTTCACGAAAACGGTCTCTCTCGCACTCGATTTCACTTACGGGATCAACTTGGAACACGGACCGAACCGCCATAAGGCCCAATGAGTGCGAGAGAGAACAGTCTTCACGAAAACGGTCTCTCTCTCGCACTCGTTGTCGGTTACGGGAACAACTTGGAACATGGACCGAACCGCCATAAGATCAAATGAGTGCGAGAGAGAAACAGTCTTCACGAAAACGGTCTCTCTCTCGCACTCGTTGTCGCGAATCGGAACAACTTGGGAATCGGACCGCACCGCCATAAGGCCCAATGAGTGCGAGAGAGAAACAGTCTTCACGAAAACGGTCTCTCTCTTGCACTCGTTGTCGCGTACGGGAACAACTTGGGAAACGGACCGCAATTACATAAGGCCCAATGAGTGCGAGAGAGAAACAGTCTTCACGAAAACGGTCTCTCTCTCGCACTCGTTGTCACTTACGGGATCAACTTGGGAAACGGACCGAACCACCATAAGGCCCAATGAGTGCGATAGAGAAACAGTCTTCACGAAAACGGTCTCTCTCTTGCACTCGTTGTCGCGTACGGGAACAACTTGGGAAACGGACCGAACCTACATAAGTCCCAATGAGTGCGAGAGAGAAACAGTCTTCACGAAAACGGTCTCTCTCTCGCACTCGTTGTCACTTACGGGATCAACTTGGGAAACGGACCGAACCACCATAAGGCCCAATGAGTGCGAGAGAGAAACGGTCTCCACGAAAACGATCTCTCTCTCGCACTCGTTGTCGGTTACGAGAACAACTTGGAAAATGGACCGAACCGCCATAAGATCAAATGCGTGCGAGAGAGAAACAGTCTTCACGAAAACGGTCTCTCTCGCACTCGATTTCACTTACGGGATCAACTTGGAAAACGGACCGAACCGCCATAAGGCCCAATGAGTGCGAGAGAGAAACAGTCTTCACGAAAACGGTCTCTCTCTTGCACTCGTTGTCGCGTACGGGAACAACTTGGGAAACGGACCGAACCTACATAAGTCCCAATGAGTGCGAGAGAGAAACAGTCTTCACGAAAACGGTCTCTCTCTCGCACTCGTTGTCGCGAATCGGAACAACTTGGGAATCGGACCGAACCGCTATAAGGCCCAATGAGTGCGAGAGAGAAAAAGTCTTCACGAAAACGGTCTCTCTCTCGCACTCGTTGTCGCGAATAGGAACAACTTGGGAATCGGACCGAACCGCCATAAGGCCCAATGAGTGCGAGAGAGAAACAGTCTTCACGAAAACGGTCGCTCTCTCGCACTCGTTGTCACTTACGGGATCAACTTGGGAAACGGACCAAACCGCCATAAGGCCCAATGAGTGCGAGAGAGAAACAGTCTTCACGAAAACGGTCTCTCTCTTGCACTCGTTGTCGCGTACGGGAACAACTTGGGAAACGGACCGAACCTACATAAGTCCCAATGAGTGCGAGAGAGAAACAGTCTTCACGAAAACGGTCTCTCTCTCGCACTCGTTGTCACTTACGGGATCAACTTGGGAAACGGACCAAACCGCCAAAAGGCCCAATGAGTGCGAGAGAGAAACAGTCTTCACGAAAACGGTCTCTCTCCTACACTCGTTGTCGCGGACGGGAACAACTTGGGAAACGGACCGAACCTACATAAGTCCCAATTAGTGCGAGAGAGAAACAGTCTTCACGAAAACGGTCTCTCTCTCGCACTCGTTGTCACTTACGGGATCAACTTGGGAAACGGATTGAACCACCATAGGGCCAAATGAGTGCGAGAGAGAAACAGTCTCCACGAAAACGATCTCTCTCTCGCACTCGTTGTCGGTTACGAGAACAACTTGGAAAATGGACCGAACCGCCATAAGATCAAATGCGTGCGAGAGAGAAACAGTCTTCACGAAAACGGTCTCTCTCTCGCACTCGTTGTCGCGAATCGGAACAATTTGGAAATCGGACCGAACCGCCATAAGGCCCAATGAGTGCGAGAGAGAAACAGTCTTCACGAAAACGGTCTCTCTCTCGCACTCGTTGTCGCGAATCGGAACAACTTGGGAATCGGACCGAACCGCCATAAGGCCCAATGAGTGCGAGAGAGAAACAGTCTTCACGAAAACGGTCTCTCTCTCGCACTCGTTGTCGCGAATCGGAACAACTTGGGAATCGGACCGAACCGCCATAAGGCCCAATGAGTGCGAGAGAGAAACAGTCTTCACGAAAACGGTCTCTCTCTCGCACTCGATTTCACTTACGGGATCAACTTGGAAAACGGACCGAACCGGCATAAGGCCCAATGAGTGCGAGAGAGAAACAGTCTTCACGAAAACGGTCTCTCTCTTGCACTCGTTGTCGCGTACGGGAACAACTTGGGAAACGGACCGAACCTACATAAGTCCCAATGAGTGCGAGAGAGAAACAGTCTTCACGAAAGCGGTCTCTCTCTGGCACTCGATGTCGCTTACCGGAACAACTTGGGCAACGGACCGAGCTGCCATGAGGCCCAACGAGTGCGAGAGAGAAACAGTCTCCACGAAAACAGCTTCTCTCTCGAACTCGTTGTCGCTTAGCGGAACAACAAGGGAAACGGACCGAACCGCCATAAGGCCCAAAGAGTACGAGAGAGAAACAGTCTTCACGAAAACGGTCTCTCTCGCACTCGATTTCACTTACGGGATCAACTTGGAAAACGGACCGAACCGCCATAAGGCCCAATGAGTGCGAGAGAGAAACATTCTTCACGAAAACGGTCTCTCTCTCGCACTCGTTGTCACTTACGATATCAACTTGGGAAACGGACCGAACCGTCATAAGGCCCAATGAGTGCGAGAGAGAACAGACTTCACGAAAACGGTCTCTCTCTCGCACTCGTTGTCACTTACGGGATCAACTTGGGAAACGGACCAAACCGCCATAAGGCCCAATGAGTGCGAGAGAGAAACAGTCTCCACGAAAACAGCTTCTCTCTCGAACTCGTTGTCGCTTAGCGGAACAACAAGGGAAACGGACCGAACCGCCATAAGGCCCAAAGAGTACGAGAGAGAAACAGTCTTCACGAAAACGGTCTCTCTCTCGCACTCGTTGTCGGTTACGGGAACAACTTGGAACATGGACAGAACCGCCATAAGATCAAATGAGTGCGAGAGAGAAACAGTCTTCACGAAAACGGTCTCTCTCTCGCACTCGTTGTCGCGAATCGGAACAACTTGGGAATCGGACCGAACCGCCATAAGGCCCAATGAGTGCGAGAGAGAAACAGTCTTCACGAAAACGGTCTCTCTCTTGCACTCGTTGTCGCGTAAGGGAACAACTTGGGAAACGGACCGCAATTACATAAGGCCCAATGAGTGCGAGAGAGAAACAGTCTTCACGAAAACGGTCGCTCTCTCGCACTCGTTGTCACTTACGGGATCAACTTGGGAAACGGACCAAACCGCCATAAGCCCCAATGAGTGCGAGAGAGAAACAGTCTTCACGAAAACGGTCTCTCTCTTGCACTCGTTGTCACGTACGGGAACAACTTGGGAAACGGACCGAACCTACATAAGTCCCAATGAGTGCGAGAGAGAAACAGTCTTCACGAAAACGGTCTCTCTCTCGCACTCGTTGTCACTTACGGGATCAACGTGGGAAACGGACCGAACCACCATAAGGCCCAATGAGTGCGAGAGAGAAACAGTCTTCACGAAAACGGTCTCTCTCTCGCACTCGTTGTCGGTTACGAGAACAACTTGGAAAATGGACCGAACCGGCATAAGATCAAATGCGTGCGAGAGAGAAACAGTCTTCACGAAAACGGTCTCTCTCGCACTCGATTTCACTTACGGGATCAACTTGGAACACGGACCGAACCGCCATAAGGCCCAATGAGTGCGAGAGAGAACAGTCTTCACGAAAACGGTCTGTCTCTCGCACTCGTTGTCACTTACGGTATCAACTTGGGAATCGGACCAAACCGCCATAAGGCCCAATGAGTGCGAGAGAGAGACAGTCTTCACGAAAACGGTCTCTCTCTCGCACTCGTTGTCGGTTACGGGAACAACTTGGAACATGGACCGAACCGCCATAAGATCAAATGAGTGCGAGAGAGAAACAGTCTTCACGAAAACGGTCTCTCTCGCACTCGATTTCACTTACGGGATCAACTTGGAAAACGGACCGAACCGCCATAAGGCCCAATGAGTGCGAGAGAGAAACAGTCTTCACGAAAACGGTCTCTCTCTTGCACTCGTTGTCGCGTACGGGAACAACTTGGGAAACGGACCGAACCTACATAAGTCCCAATGAGTGCGAGAGAGAAACAGTCTTCACGAAAACGGTCTCTCTCTCGCACTCGTTGTCGCGAATCGGAACAACTTGGGAATCGGACCGAACCGCTATAAGGCCCAATGAGTGCGAGAGAGAAAAAGTCTTCACGAAAACGGTCTCTCTCTCGCACTCGTTGTCGCGAATAGGAACAACTTGGGAATCGGACCGAACCGCCATAAGGCCCAATGAGTGCGAGAGAGAAACAGTCTTCACGAAAACGGTCGCTCTCTCGCACTCGTTGTCACTTACGGGATCAACTTGGGAAACGGACCAAACCGCCATAAGGCCCAATGAGTGCGAGAGAGAAACAGTCTTCACGAAAACGGTCTCTCTCTTGCACTCGTTGTCGCGTACGGGAACAACTTGGGAAACGGACCGAACCTACATAAGTCCCAATGAGTGCGAGAGAGAAACAGTCTTCACGAAAACGGTCTCTCTCTCGCACTCGTTGTCACTTACGGGATCAACTTGGGAAACGGACCAAACCGCCAAAAGGCCCAATGAGTGCGAGAGAGAAACAGTCTTCACGAAAACGGTCTCTCTCCTACACTCGTTGTCGCGGACGGGAACAACTTGGGAAACGGACCGAACCTACATAAGTCCCAATTAGTGCGAGAGAGAAACAGTCTTCACGAAAACGGTCTCTCTCTCGCACTCGTTGTCACTTACGGGATCAACTTGGGAAACGGATTGAACCACCATAGGGCCAAATGAGTGCGAGAGAGAAACAGTCTCCACGAAAACGATCTCTCTCTCGCACTCGTTGTCGGTTACGAGAACAACTTGGAAAATGGACCGAACCGCCATAAGATCAAATGCGTGCGAGAGAGAAACAGTCTTCACGAAAACGGTCTCTCTCTCGCACTCGTTGTCGCGAATCGGAACAATTTGGAAATCGGACCGAACCGCCATAAGGCCCAATGAGTGCGAGAGAGAAACAGTCTTCACGAAAACGGTCTCTCTCTCGCACTCGTTGTCGCGAATCGGAACAACTTGGGAATCGGACCGAACCGCCATAAGGCCCAATGAGTGCGAGAGAGAAACAGTCTTCACGAAAACGGTCTCTCTCTCGCACTCGTTGTCGCGAATCGGAACAACTTGGGAATCGGACCGAACCGCCATAAGGCCCAATGAGTGCGAGAGAGAAACAGTCTTCACGAAAACGGTCTCTCTCTCGCACTCGATTTCACTTACGGGATCAACTTGGAAAACGGACCGAACCGGCATAAGGCCCAATGAGTGCGAGAGAGAAACAGTCTTCACGAAAACGGTCTCTCTCTTGCACTCGTTGTCGCGTACGGGAACAACTTGGGAAACGGACCGAACCTACATAAGTCCCAATGAGTGCGAGAGAGAAACAGTCTTCACGAAAGCGGTCTCTCTCTGGCACTCGATGTCGCTTACCGGAACAACTTGGGCAACGGACCGAGCTGCCATGAGGCCCAACGAGTGCGAGAGAGAAACAGTCTCCACGAAAACAGCTTCTCTCTCGAACTCGTTGTCGCTTAGCGGAACAACAAGGGAAACGGACCGAACCGCCATAAGGCCCAAAGAGTACGAGAGAGAAACAGTCTTCACGAAAACGGTCTCTCTCGCACTCGATTTCACTTACGGGATCAACTTGGAAAACGGACCGAACCGCCATAAGGCCCAATGAGTGCGAGAGAGAAACATTCTTCACGAAAACGGTCTCTCTCTCGCACTCGTTGTCACTTACGATATCAACTTGGGAAACGGACCGAACCGTCATAAGGCCCAATGAGTGGGAGAGAGAACAGACTTCACGAAAACGGTCTCTCTCTCGCACTCGTTGTCACTTACGGGATCAACTTGGGAAACGGACCAAACCGCCATAAGGCCCAATGAGTGCGAGAGAGAAACAGTCTCCACGAAAACAGCTTCTCTCTCGAACTCGTTGTCGCTTAGCGGAACAACAAGGGAAACGGACCGAACCGCCATAAGGCCCAAAGAGTACGAGAGAGAAACAGTCTTCACGAAAACGGTCTCTCTCTCGCACTCGTTGTCGGTTACGGGAACAACTTGGAACATGGACAGAACCGCCATAAGATCAAATGAGTGCGAGAGAGAAACAGTCTTCACGAAAACGGTCTCTCTCTCGCACTCGTTGTCGCGAATCGGAACAACTTGGGAATCGGACCGAACCGCCATAAGGCCCAATGAGTGCGAGAGAGAAACAGTCTTCACGAAAACGGTCTCTCTCTTGCACTCGTTGTCGCGTAAGGGAACAACTTGGGAAACGGACCGCAATTACATAAGGCCCAATGAGTGCGAGAGAGAAACAGTCTTCACGAAAACGGTCGCTCTCTCGCACTCGTTGTCACTTACGGGATCAACTTGGGAAACGGACCAAACCGCCATAAGCCCCAATGAGTGCGAGAGAGAAACAGTCTTCACGAAAACGGTCTCTCTCTTGCACTCGTTGTCACGTACGGGAACAACTTGGGAAACGGACCGAACCTACATAAGTCCCAATGAGTGCGAGAGAGAAACAGTCTTCACGAAAACGGTCTCTCTCTCGCACTCGTTGTCACTTACGGGATCAACTTGGGAAACGGACCGAACCACCATAAGGCCCAATGAGTGCGAGAGAGAAACAGTCTTCACGAAAACGGTCTCTCTCTCGCACTCGTTGTCGGTTACGAGAACAACTTGGAAAATGGACCGAACCGGCATAAGATCAAATGCGTGCGAGAGAGAAACAGTCTTCACGAAAACGGTCTCTCTCGCACTCGATTTCACTTACGGGATCAACTTGGAACACGGACCGAACCGCCATAAGGCCCAATGAGTGCGAGAGAGAACAGTCTTCACGAAAACGGTCTGTCTCTCGCACTCGTTGTCACTTACGGTATCAACTTGGGAATCGGACCAAACCGCCATAAGGCCCAATGAGTGCGAGAGAGAGACAGTCTTCACGAAAACGGTCTCTCTCTCGCACTCGTTGTCGCGAATCGGAACAACTTGGGAATCGGACCGAACCGCCATAAGGCCCAATGAGTGCGAGAGAGAACAGTCTTCACGAAAACGGTCTGTCTCTCGCACTCGTTGTCACTTACGGTATCAACTTGGGAATCGGACCAAACCGCCATAAGGCCCAATGAGTGCGAGAGAGAGACAGTCTTCACGAAAACGGTCTCTCTCTCGCACTCGTTGTCGCGAATCGGAACAACTTGGGAATCGGACCGAACCGCCATAAGGCCCAATGAGTGCGAGAGAGAAACAGTCTCCACGAAAACGATCTCTCTCTCGCACTCGTTGTCGGTTACGGGATCAACTTGGAAAACGGACCGAACCGCCATAAGGCCCAATGAGTGCGAGAGAGAAACAGTCTTCACGAAAACGGTCTCTCTCGCACTCGATTTCACTTACGGGATCAACTTGGAAAACGGACCGAACCGCCATAAGGCCCAATGAGTGCGAGAGAGAAACAGTCTTCATGAAAACGGTCTCTCTCTTGCACTCGTTGTCGCGTACGGGAACAACTTGGGAAACGGACCGAACCTACATAAGTCCCAATGAGTGCGAGAGAGAAACAGTCTTCACGAAAACGGTCTCTCTCTCGCACTCGTTGTCGCGTACGGGAACAACTTGGGAAACGGACCGAACCTACATAAGTCCCAATGAGTGCGAGAGAGAAACAGTCTTCACGAAAACGGTCTCTCTCTCGCACTCGTTGTCGCGAATCGGAACAACTTGGGAATCGGACCGAACCGCCATAAGGCCCAATGAGTGCGAGAGAGAAACAGTCTTCACGAAAACGGTCGCTCTCTGGCACTCGTTGTCACTTACGGGATCAACTTGGGAAACGGACCGAACCGCCATAAGGCCCAATGAGTGCGAGAGAGAAACAGTCTTCACGAAAACGGTCTCTCTCTTGCACTCGTTGTCGCGTACGGGAACAACTTGGGAAACGGACCGAACCTACGTAAGTCCCAATTAGTGCGAGAGAGAGACAGTCTTCACGAAAACGGTCTCTCTCTCGCACTCGTTGTCGCGAATCGGAACAACTTGGGAATCGGACCGAACCGCCATAAGGCCCAATGAGTGCGAGAGAGAAACAGTCTTCACGAAAACGGTCTCTCTCTTGCACTCGTTGTCGCGTACGGGAACAACTTGGGAAACGGACCGAACCTACATAAGTCCCAATGAGTGCGAGAGAGAAACAGTCTTCACGAAAACGGTCTCTCTCTCGCACTCGTTGTCGCGTACGGGAACAACTTGGGAAACGGACCGAACCTACATAAGTCCCAATGAGTGCGAGAGAGAAACAGTCTTCACGAAAACGGTCTCTCTCTCGCACTCGTTGTCGCGAATCGGAACAACTTGGGAATCGGACCGAACCGCCATAAGGCCCAATGAGTGCGAGAGAGAAACAGTCTTCACGAAAACGGTCGCTCTCTGGCACTCGTTGTCACTTACGGGATCAACTTGGGAAACGGACCGAACCGCCATAAGGCCCAATGAGTGCGAGAGAGAAACAGTCTTCACGAAAACGGTCTCTCTCTTGCACTCGTTGTCGCGTACGGGAACAACTTGGGAAACGGACCGAACCTACGTAAGTCCCAATTAGTGCGAGAGAGAGACAGTCTTCACGAAAACGGTCTCTCTCTCGCACTCGTTGTCGCGAATCGGAACAACTTGGGAATCGGACCGAACCGCCATAAGGCCCAATGAGTGCGAGAGAGAAACAGTCTCCACGAAAACGATCTCTCTCTCGCACTCGTTGTCGGTTACGGGATCAACTTGGAAAACGGACCGAACCGCCATAAGGCCCAATGAGTGCGAGAGAGAAACAGTCTTCACGAAAACGGTCTCTCTCGCACTCGATTTCACTTACGGGATCAACTTGGAAAACGGACCGAACCGCCATAAGGCCCAATGAGTGCGAGAGAGAAACAGTCTTCACGAAAACGGTCTCTCTCTTGCACTCGTTGTCGCGTACGGGAACAACTTGGGAAACGGACCGAACCTACATAAGTCCCAATGAGTGCGAGAGAGAAACAGTCTTCACGAAAACGGTCTCTCTCTCGCACTCGTTGTCGCGTACGGGAACAACTTGGAAACGGACCGAACCTACATAAGTCCCAATGAGTGCGAGAGAGAAACAGTCTTCACGAAAACGGTCTCTCTCTCGCACTCGTTGTCGCGAATCGGAACAACTTGGGAATCGGACCGAACCGCCATAAGGCCCAATGAGTGCGAGAGAGAAACAGTCTTCACGAAAACGGTCGCTCTCTGGCACTCGTTGTCACTTACGGGATCAACTTGGGAAACGGACCGAACCGCCATAAGGCCCAATGAGTGCGAGAGAGAAACAGTCTTCACGAAAACGGTCTCTCTCTTGCACTCGTTGTCGCGTACGGGAACAACTTGGGAAACGGACCGAACCTACATAAGTCCCAATGAGTGCGAGAGAGAAACAGTCTTCACGAAAGCGGTCTCTCTCTGGCACTCGTTGTCGCTTACCGGAACAACTTGGGCAACGGACCGAGCTGCCATGAGGCCCAACGAGTGCGAGAGAGAAACAGTCTTCACGAAAACGGTCTCTCTCTCGCACTCGTTGTCACTTACGGGATCAATTTGAGAAACGGACCAAACCACCATCAGTCCAATGAGTGCGAGAGAGAAACAGTCTTCACGAAAACGGTCTCTCTCTCGCACTCAATGTCGGTTACGGGAACAACTTGGAAAATGGACCGAACCGCCATAAGATCAAATGAGTGCGAGAGAGAACAGTCTTCACGAAAACGGTCTCTCTCTTGCACTCGTTGTCGCGTACGGGAACAACTTGGGAAACGGACCGAACCTACAGAAGTCCCAATGAGTGCGAGAGAGAAACAGTCTTCACGAAAACGGTCTCTCTCTCGCACTCGTTGTCACTTACGGGATCAACTTGGGAAACGGACCGAACCACCATAGGGCCCAATGAGTGCGAGAGAGAAACAGTCTCCACGAAAACGATCTCTCTCTCGCACTCGTTGTCGCGTACGGGAAGAACTTGGGAAACGGACCGAACCGCCATAAGATCGAATGAGTGCGAGAGAGAAACAGTCTTCACGAATACGGTCTCTCTCTCGCACTCGTTGTCACTTACGGGATCAATTTGAGAAACGGACCAAACCACCATCAGTCCAACGTTTACTGAATAATAATTGAAGATATGTTCGAAAAAAGGATGGATGAATCAGAGGGTGTGCTCGAGCTACAAGAATTCTGATTTCTAGAGGTTGTTGTGTGAAATTCTGATGAGAAAGTCTGGCTGGGTTTCTCAAGTATCTTACAATTAGAACGCGTGTTGCCAAATCGTCAGGTCCTCTTAACCTTATGAATACCGCGCTCAAGTTATTCGTCTTTATTAGTCAATATCTCACCATCGAGTGCCTTCAATTTCTGAGATAGGCAAAATGAACGCCTCGCCGCGGAGTACGAATATTTAACTTTACTCTGTTCAAGATATGATGACTACATGGTACCAAATTTTAGGTACGTCATTCTCAGAGTTTTTCCCCAATATATTTTACTTTCTCTTTAGTGTTTGTGATTACTTAGTACTGTGATGAATACATATATCACGTTTTCTGTCAATTTGCCTGAATTCTGAAAATGAAACGCCGAGCAAGTAAACCTACTTTGCCGTGTGCCGGCCGTCGTTGACCCTCTTTACTACTCAGAGGCGGCTCGTGCAATTTGGCAACCTTGCTTATTTTCCATTTAAACCTATGCAAAAGTATCGATATCTCGGGGGTGCAATTGCACCTCCTGCAGATCGATCGTTTTACATAAGTTTAAATGGAGAGAATACGTTGTTGCCCGATTGCACGCACCGCCACTGTTACTACTCGTAGTACATGCACGCAGGGTTGATTCGCCCATTCAACCGTCATCTTAGGCTTTCCTCAAAACACCTATTGTGGCATTATGATTGGATTTTGAGACTTTCTGATGCGTTTAATGTGGTTTTTACGCAATTTTACATGGGAATTGACCCTCCTTAATGCTGCAGCAAAAGTTTGCGACACAGACCCTTTTCCATTGGTCGGAAATATCTATCTGTAATGTTGGTTAGAATGTGAACAAAACGTCTTACTTCCTCATACTACTTATACTTTGTGTCATTTAGAGTGTTTTCCTCGGTAAATGTTACTTTCTCGTTGTTGTTAATGGTTACTATGGTGAATATAAATACGTCCTGGGTCGGTTTTGTGGGGGTTCCTGAAAAGGAAACGCCGGGCAGGTACCTATACTTTGTCGAATGCCGTCGTCGGCCATTTTTTCTGCTTGTGGTGCAATGGTGCATTGGTGCATGCATGCAGGGTTGATTCGTCCTTTCAACCGCCATCTTAAGCTTTCCTTAAAGTGCCTTTTTGCGGGTTTATGAGTGGATATTGAGACAATTTGATGCTTTCAAAGTGATTTTCACGCGAGTTTGCACCAGAGTCAACCCTCCACAACGCTATAGCAAAAGTATGTAACAGACCTATTTTACTTTTGCGCAGATAAAGTTCATAGTCAGCTGATTCTCGGTATTGCTTCTTCCCGAAGAAGGGTCCATTCGGACAGAGCCAGACAGAGTCGTTTTTTGATAGACAATTAATCATTGGAATTCTTGTGGATGGTTTTCCCAGTTTCAATTATTTTTACACTTGCTTTTCCATCTATTTGAATTTTAAATTGAATGGATGAAGTGAAGAATCCTACACTGACCTAAAAGGCTTCACGTCATCAGTGATTCTGAAGTTCAGGGGCGTGCCGTGGTTTCCAGAGAGGGGGGGGGAGGCAAGAATGCAATCTTGCCGCCCTCCACGAACAAAATTATAAATTTGATAACTTTTTTTTTTTTTTTTTTGTTCGCCCTGATTTTGCCGCCCCCCGAGAGTGCCGCCCGGGGCAAGGCCAAGGGTACCCACATGCCCCCCCCCCCCCCACGGCACGCCCCTGCTGAAGTTATCGCAACGGCTGTAGAACTCAAAGGGCCGCGTAGCAAAGTAATCCGTTTCTATACCTATGACTCGCCAAGTCTCAACGGATAGTGAATAGAGTATACACTTACTAAAGACCAAGATATAGCTTCCCTTTTTAATGTTACCTGAACCTGCGGTTGTTATACGGTTTAAAACCCCCGACCCGACGTATCATCATTTCACTCGATAAAACCTTTTGGAATCAGATTTTTTGATCCAGAGCACACCCTTTGTTTCATTCGACCTTTTACCAAAGTAGATACACCTCAACTTCGGAAAAAAAACAACGGCGGTTCATGCATTGTGGTAACAATGTACTATCTCAATTTAAACCTATGTAAAACAATCGATCCTCAGAAGGTGCGATTGCACCTTCCAAGAAATCGATACTTTTGCATAGGTTTAAATGGCAAAAAAGCACGGTAAACATTGTAATATTCATCCCTTCACTGTATAGTGTGACACCGGTGTCCCATGATGTAAAAAGTCCTACATTAGACATTGTAATATATATTTTGACTTATTTCAAATTGTACCACCACATTGTAAGAAAATATAAAAACTAGCTCAAACATTTTCCAAAAGACTACTAGCACTCATTATAGAGCATTTAATGATGGAAATCATGGAGGAGGGAAACTTAACCCCTGTATCCAATTCAACCAAAATTTAATTATTTTTTACCAAGCTTTTGGCATTTACTTTTTGACAAATTCAATCAAACTAAAAAGTTAATTTTTGTTGTCGAAAATTTTGATTTATTTGTTGTTCTTTTCCCTCCATTTCTTGTGGTGTTGTAGTGCGTGTAAATAACCAGTAGGTAAATAATAGAAAAATGAGAATTTTGACCGAAAAACTGTCCAATTATTTTTTATTTTTTGCTTTTTTTCTCCATATATTTGACCATCTAGTAACTTGAGAAATCAAGTTTTGGTTGGAAAAAAAAAAAAAAATCTCATGCAGTGAAGGGTTAAAAGTAATTCTATCAGATCGGCTGGTGGAATCTCATTTTGTAGAGATGACTACTATATGCATCGTTTAAGTCAACATTATCGAGGAGCTCTGACTCATCTTTATCCTGCTTCTCTTCGAAATCCGATGCAGAGAGTCCCTTTGTGTTCCGAGGTTTGGAATTGGGTCGAGACTTGTGCTTGGTGCTGGTTGTCTTTGAGACAGTCAATCGACTGTTATAATCTTTTTTGCTACTACCAAAACAGCCCTTCTTAGAGTTTTTCTCGTCAGGCCTATTCATTAGTCTAGGCGGTTTTACTCTTGTTTGCAACGATTGGTCATGGGAAGACGATGATGGATTCTCAGGAAGCAAATCCGTTATTTTCCACGGAGAATTCATGGATATCCTGATTGATCTCGGTAGATAGTGATCAGGGAGTGATCCCAAATGGTGCTCTGCAGTTAGTTTCTTATTATCTGGAATGATACCTAGGTCATCCTTAGAATGGTCTTCAAGAGACGCGGAGCCAACTAAGGTAAGCTCAGTTGGATGTCCTGCTGCTGCCGATTCTGAAATTTCAGATAGTCTTAGTTATATTCAGCAGGGTCGGATTACCGAAGTAGAAATGTCACGCATCTATGTAGGTTATGTATTGTTTCCATAACAATTTAAAGTCCAAGTTAGTTCAAAAGAACACCACTCTTCCGTTTGTACGTATAGGGAGGGTAGTTAACTGTTCGTACTCGAGGGAGTTGGAATTGCCTATACAACGAATTGAAGGCGCCCGACGAATAACCTCATCTTATATGTGTCTACAATCTACAGCGAGAATCGCGTTTATTCGGAATAATGCGGAATAATGTCAAATAGACTAGAGGGGGAAATCGAGTACGCTCGGGCTTGGCTCAGGAGGAGTTAAAAACTTGACAACCTTTTGGTGATTTTTTCACTTATTTTTTTCTATTTTTTCTATTTTTTTTTTTTTTTTTTTTTTTTTTTTTTTTAGTGGAGCGTCACTTTCTGACTTGATATTCATGATTCTGAATTATTATAAAACATATATTTTTATTTATTTATTTATTTATTTTCCACGGCATAAATACATGATACATGATTGGGAAACTTAAAAAGAAGAATTTATCCAGCGCAAACTGAAGCTCTTCATCTGAATTCGTAACCAGTAGAGTTGTGACAGCTCAATGTTTACATAGAGCTGAATTTTGACGGGACTTAACTTCAATACAAATGCAAAAAACAGCTTCGGTTTGCGCAAAAAATGCCACTTTTTGCAAGCTTTTGAACAATTTTTAACATGCTGGGTGTTGTCAAAGGTAATCTTTTTCTTCCAGTGATCTTCCATAGACCAGCTGAAAAGAAAACTCATATAATTCGTTCGATGGAGCTTACGTCAACTACACTGCCCCGCAAAAAAAAAAAAAAAAAAAAAAAAAAAAAAAAAAAAACTGGCGCACCTGGCTTGCTAGATCATTCCGCTCGAAAATGCGAAGAACTTCTAAAAGATTCAACCATCATAACTTGTGAAGGAAAAGTGTTAAAAATATTGAACAAAAAAAGCATCAGATTCGTCACTCCCATTTTTTTTAGTTTCAGAAAATGCGCTTTTTCGCGACCAAGTAAAAACCGCTTCGAACCGCTTCGAACCATTTTCGAGCAAAAAGTATGAACACTGAACAGTGTGTTCGAAGCAGTTCTTACAAATGGCAGGCTCTGTGGAATCTGATACACGTTTCAAATTTTGTCGACAAATGCCAGTTTTGACCTCAGAGATGCAAGGATTTAGAATATATTTTTTTGAGAAGTGCTGCAAAAACTATTCCTGTAAGTGTCAATATTTTTTATACATGTATATATATAAATATATAAAACAATAAAAATGGCTGTAAATAATTATAAAACAAAAATAAATGAGCTGTTCAGCCAAAATAAAACAAATAAAAAGGATCATAAAGGTCGGATCATTTTATTATTATGATTTAATTTTCCCCTTTTTATTTGTTTTATTTTGGCTGAACAGCTCATTTATTTTTGTTTTATATAAATATATATATATATATATTTTTTATAGACTTTTTTTTTCAAAAGTTTTGATGGTTTAAACTTTTATAATTTTTTCGCATTTTCGAGCGGGATATGTGAAGTGAACAGAGTATTCAAAAGCGGTCTGTACAAGATCGCGTTTCCCGATAGAAAAGAGCGTGTTTCCCGATACCAAAAAATTGTTGTAGAAAAAATGGAGGTACACAAATCAAGAGTAGAGGCTTCATGTAAATCTCATGCAGGTTTCAGAATTTGTCAATCAATGCTAATTTTGACTACAGGAATGACTGACTTTTTTGAGATGTGCTTCAAAAAAATATTTTTCGCGGGCAGAAAAATGACTAGCAAAAAATTTAAGCTGAAACATCAAAAACTATGGGGAATGGGGCGAATCTTATGCTTTCTTGAAATATTTTGAGCAAACTCTCTTTAAAAGTTTAGACTCAGTTGAAACTTTTATAATTTTTTCGTATTTACGAGCGGAACGATCCAGCTCACCACGGGTGACACTTTATTGTAGGACAGTGTATTTAATAAAGATTCATTCGCTTCATTCCAATGATATTGCAAATACTCTTAAATGAAGTTGAATTTAACCCTTTAAATCCGGCACTATTACAAACCTTTCTCACAAAGTCTTTATCAATCTCAGTAAATAGACTGAGCTTTTCTCGTTTAGTTCGATATGCATAGTGTTTTCTTTTTTTTTTTTTTAAATAAATTAAAAACCATGTTAATTTGGTAGTACTATGATTTTCGAAAGAAAGTACCCTGGTCGTAATTCTTACTGTTAAATTTGTCCTTAATTTTCAATGAAATTTTTCGATTTTTCATGACATATACTATAAGAGGGGCATTATGATTAGTCCTTAAACACTTGAAACCCGCAAAACTGTTTAAATATTGCCAGGATTTAAAAGAGAAAACATTTCCATCAGGGAACTTTGTTTTGAAGGTCATAGTACAAATGTGTACCTTCAGGATACAAGGGGTTCATGGAATCGATAGGGGATAAATATTGGTAGACGAGCCGAGTTAAGTTCTTACCGACTGAAGTTGAGTGCAAAAGGATAATTGTTAAAATTGGCAGGGTGAGCAACATTTTGAAACGAAAGTTATTCTCTGCTGAGGGGATAAGCTGCGACTCACTGATTACATCGAGTCAAATTGAATCCAACTATCATGGTTGAACGTGATTCTTTATTCCACGATTCTCTTTGTTTTCTGTGGTGCAACAAGTCCTATACTCTCGCCTTTCCTTCCCATTACTTTCGACCTCCCCCCCCTCTCACTCCCACTAGTTCGGCTCCCCATGAATCTCTCTCTCTCTCTCTCTCTCTCTCTCTCTCTCTCTCTCTCTCTCTCTCTCTCTCTCTCTCTCTCTCTCTCTCTCTCTCTCTCTCTCTCTCTCTCTCTCTCTCTCTCTCTGTCTCTCTCTGTCTCTCTCTCTCTTTCTCTCTCTTCCTCTCTCTCTCTCCCTCGCTTCCTCTCTCCCTCACTCCTCCCCTCTCTCTCCCTCTCTCAAAGGCACATTAATAAAAGTTTAATGTAAACAAGTTTTTTTTTTTTTTTTTTTTTTTTTTTTTTTTTTTTTTTTTTTAAACCTTGCGTGTGTTTTCCTGGCTTGAAAATGCTTTATCAATTTTTGTAAGGATTTCATAAATTGAAAAACATGCAAAAAATTGTCTTAAAATTCTTTAACGGTATACATGGGTCTGTTGCGCACTTTTGCTATAAAGCAAGGAAAAACTGATTCCGATGCAAAATGTTACCTAACAGAAAACTGATTAAAACAACAAAAACTCATGAAATTTCCCCTAAGAAGGCGGAAAGAGTAACAGTTAGTTGTGGCTCGCTGCAAAACGAATTTGAGAATGAAAGTAATGGCACGAATCTCGATGACGTCATACTTTTGGTCCAGCGTGGCGGAGCTGTGCAACGTCCAAATGAAATCAAATCGCACTGCTGTCTAGCAGACGCTAAAGAAATGTACAAGACGGACAAGACGGTGTCCACTGTCCAGCACAAATCAGTCGAACCGGCCGAAAGAGCAGAGCTAACGTTTTAGGAGCCCTAAGCCGTGTCAGCTATTAAAAGCCCACCGAAATACAGGTCTGCTCGGAAGTCTGTTTTTCCATTGAATTACATTGGCGGTGCCCCGGAAGAGCAGAGGGTACGTTTTGAGAGCCCTGAGCCTTGTCAGCGATTAAAAGCCCACCAAAAAGACAGGTCTGCTCGTGAGTCTGTTTTCCCTAGTAGAATTACATTGGTGGTGCCCCGGAAGAGCAGAGGGGACGTTTTGAGAGCCCTGAGCTTTGTCAGCAATGAAAAGCCCACCAAATAGGCAGGTCTGCTCGTGAGTCTGTTTTCCCTAGTAGAATTACATTGGTGGTGCCCCGGAAGAGCAGAGGGGACGTTTTGAGAGCCCTGAGCTTTGTCAGCGATGAAAAGCCCACCAAAAAGGCAGGTCTGCTCGTAAGTGTGTTTTCCCAGCTTAAATTACATTGGTGGTGCCCCGGAAGAGCAGAGGGGACGTTTTGAGAGCCCTGAGCTTTGTCAGCGATGAAAAGTCCACCAAAAAGGCAGGTCTGCTCGTGAGCCTGTTTTCCCTAATAGAATTACATTAATGGTGCCCCGGAAGAGCAGAGGGGACGTTTTGAGAGCCCTGAGCTTTGTCAGCGATGAAAAGCCCACCAAAAAGGCAGGTCTGCTCGTGAGTCTGTTTTCCTTAATAGAATTACATTGGTGGTGCCCCGGAAGAGCAGAGGGGACTTTTTGAGAGCCCTGAGCCGTGTCAGCGATTAAAAGCCCACCAAAATACAGGTCTGCTCGTAAGTCTGTTTTCCCAGCTTAAATTACATTGGCGGTGCCCTGGAAGAGCAGAGGGGGCGTTATCAGAGCCCTGAGCCTTGTCAGCGATTAAAAGCCCACCAAAAAGGCAGGCCTGCTCATAAGTTTGTTTTCCCTTATAGAATTACATTGGTGGTGTTGACAAGAGAAGAGCAAGAGAGTCCGGGTGACCCCCCAGATCCCCAGTCACCTTTTTCAATTTTAGGGGGGGGGGGGGGGGCAAAATTCATCTTGCCTTGGGGCCCTCAGAGGTGTAGCTACGGTCCTGGTTGATATCCATCATCCATCGGAGCCTTAATAATTCGACAAGTAGTATGAATAGTCACATACTCAGTTATTTGAAGGCGCGTTTCTGCCAGAAGAGTGAATATAGGCATGCGTGTTATTAGCATTGATTTGATTTCAGTTGGACTACTCCACCGTGGCCGGACCTATACTATGACGTTTATATATTTTATCGCCATTTTCAAGTGCGATTTTCATTTTATCCAAATTAGAATGAAAGAAAACGTGTTTTTTGTGCAAAACTGAGCCTGCAAATTGTGCCGCATACAGGAATCTCAGAGGCCGAGGAAAAAAAAAACGAACACGCTCTTCTCCCATCGATACTCCATGGAGATAGCATGTGTGGCTATCAAACTACTTCAAGACGGTTCAAAAAGCTTAAAAATGACTTACAATTAGTTTACGAGCATTGAACTGCCATTCCTGACGAGATATTTGTCAATTTTCTCCACGAATACCCATACTAGATATCATTGATGTCCGGAAAGAGGTCCCATAAGGCATAAATCACTTTCGTAAATGCAGCACAAAAACCACAATTTTTTGTGACTAATTTTAAATTAACGGTGGTATGTTTTAAGTTAATAAATGGAAGTGCCTTCAAACCACTCAAACCGATTTGCTGTATTATGATTCATTTTCGCTGTAGGGTGCGAATCAAAATCTTTAAACGCGTTTATCTCGAAATGACAATTTGGAGGATGGTCCCTTTTCCCAGAAACGGCCTTAATAGCAAAAAGTCTTAACTGTCAACCAGAACCGAAACCAAAAATTTCACCAACATTATCTCTATGAACCAAGTCGGAACTATGACCTCACTTGGTTTCCACAACCACAATATTCAACGTCTTTACAACGACATAAGTATACAATTTCTACACATCCCACACCTCTTTTTTCTGTAACAAGTTCATTAGCAACAAAAAGGAAGCAAGAAAAATTATAAGTAACGCTCCTTAAAAGTATTCCCTAACTAGCTCCCCCCCCCAAATACACCTTATGAACAACAAAGAGTTCGCACATTTTTGAGTATCGGGTTGACTGATTTTGATGAGTAGCAATGCCTGCTTCCGGAATGCATCAAAAAACATCGGTTAGCGGTTGGTTACCAACAAATCGTAACTCTTTGATAAACAACCATTTACCGATCCGTTTCGATGCAATTTGGAAGCATGTACTAGCTAGGCTCTTTGTCATGACCCATCAACGCGATACTCAAAATGTGTGAGCTCTAACACTATAACAAAAAGATATTGGTTTAAAATGTAAATGTTGGGTACAATTTTTCCAACACTTGCGTAATGGAATTTTACCGCTCATTTTTCTATGTACCTCTCTCCTATTCTGGTTTTGTTTTGTTTTTTCTGTTTCGCATTCAATTTTTTTTAAGCCACCCCCCCTCATTAATTTCAATTTGGCCAGACGAATATTCATTGTTATTAGCGTGGCCATACAGCTGTTCATGTGAAAAAATTCAAAGAACACGTGACTCCTCGCCGTTTCTTTTCTATTAATTTTTTTTCCTGCTTGCACTACGCTGCAAATATACATATGTTATTTCTAAGAATACGAGCCAGCTGTACTAGTACTTTCATTAACGCATTTCATCATCTAAATAATATACATATATGTATATTATTTTATTATTATATATAATAAGGATGAAAAGCGGCTCCCGGGCCACCGCTTTCGGCGGCATGTTCCGGCGCGGCGCGACACTCCGTTATGCGGTCGTGCACCGCGACCCACGGGTACCGCGCCACAACCTTTAATATACAGCATGTTCCAGAAGTCCTATATGGTTATACCCCCCTATATCTCGAAAACGGTTCGGAATTTTAGAATTCTGTAATAACCCTACAGAGGAATTTCGGGAGTGAACTTTCAAGTGAGAGTGCCTATTTTTCGCTGACCACCCCCCCCCTCCCAAATTTAGAATGGTGTTGGCCCCAAACTCAAAATTTTCAAATCATAACCTCTACCTTGTAATACATTGTTCAAAAGGACACAAAAACTGAAAATTTTGGCGCAAACCGGAGATCTATAAAGTTTTTCGTTTTAGATGTATCGAAGGTCGATAAAGTTTTTCGTTTTAAATACATCGAAGGTCAAAGTTCAATTTCGACCCATTTTTTAAAAAAAAAAAAAAAAAAAATCAGTCCGCCTCTTTGTAAAGTTGAAATTTAAGAAAACAATGGAACTAAAATACTTCAAAAAGCAAGACCTTTTTCAAAAATAATACAAATCTAAAATTGCAGTCAAAACTTGGTTTTGGAGCCCCCAAATATGTTCCGCTTTTTTGCCCCACACGGGAGGGGAAGGGGGGGCTAATCTGAAAAATTCAGTGGGTAAAACCCTATCGAGTGATACATTGATCGAGAGGGCATGACAAACTGAGTATTTTAGCGCAAACTGGAAGAGGATAACTTTCTTCGCATTCGAGATATTGAATGACGAAAATCTCGAATGGGAAAAACGATATCGACCTTCGGTTTGGACTAAAATGAATTACCTGTTTGATATACTCGTTTGATTGATAATCACTCAATAGTGGTGTACCCACGGAATTTTTAAGATAGCTCCTCGTATAGGAGGCTAAAATATAAGTTTCGACCAGTCTTTTGTTGATTTTGTATTTTTTCTGAAAAGGTTTTGCTTTTTGGAGTATTTTAGACTCATGATTTTTAAACGTTTACATTTTTACCTTCCATATACTAAGCACAAAAATTGATATCGATGCGGTTTTTGCCAATATGCTGAAAAATTAGAATTTTACTAGCCATATGTGATAGAAATTAGACGTCACGATTTTCGATATTTTACTTCGGGAGCTTAACCGCTCCTTGCAGACAAGCGTGTGGAAGATTTGAAAACCCCCAAAAGAGGTACCTAAAAAAAAAGAAAATAAAAAAAATAAAAAAAATAAAAAAAATAAAAAAAAAATAAAAAAAAAAATAATAATAATTTGCAGCAGAAACTTGTTATTGTTACACGCTGTACCATATAAGGTAAAGTGTACATTTCGTGGAAATCCTAAGTCGTCATGAATCAAAAGGTACCTGCGTCTGCCGTCTGGTTATTTTCACGTCTGTACCAACCTTTTCATTTTACCTAACAATATGATTCATATCTTTCAACATCATTACCACAGTGGACATGCACATTTTTAGCAACGAGAGATTTTTTCCATGCCCTTGACGTAGAACTCATTTTCCTACATTCCTTGAAACATGAAATCACACCATTCCTTAGTACTGAACTTATTCATCGAACTCAAATTTTAATCCTCCAAAATTTGTGTTTAGTCAGGCCCGGAGCTAAAGGGAGCCAGGAGAAGCCCCATCCCTGGCAATTTTAAAAGATTTTTTTGATAATAACTTAGAATTACTTATGAACAGAATTCAGCATTGTAGGAGAGTCAAATCTCCTCTTTAAGTTCCATTGGTTCAAACAGGGACAGTTTGTAAATGCGAAAATAATATAAACTTGTATAATCAGTGGCGTCGCGTGCCTTCTGGCAACAATGCAACTGCTCCATTTAAACTTATTAAATATATCGAATTTTCCTTGTGCAGTGTTCACCCCCGGAATTCGATCTTTTACATGAGTTTAAATGGATAGAATGCATTGTTGCCAAATTGCACCAGACCAGAATTTTCTGGTCAAAGGACTAGAGACTTTCTGTCGTTCACATAACGTTGTGCTTCTGGTAATACGACTAGAATCTGGTATTATGAGTACCTATATATCTTTTTTTTCAGTGTTACTTTAAATAGACGAACTGCAACGTTATTGCCTGATTGCACGCTACGCCGCTGAATGGACTATATATATTCAACGTGGTCAGATTTACCTTCTACGTCAACGAACAGAAGTTTGGGAGGAGTAAATGAAACAAAATAAAAAATTATGAACTAAATGCAAAAAAAAAACAAAAACAAAAACAAACAAAAAAATATTATTGAAGGAACGGGGCGAGGCGCGGGAGGCACCGATTCAGAAAAACTCAGGGCTGCCGTTTTGCGTATAATCAATGCTATTTTTCTATTCACCGATGATTCCACCGGTTGAGAAAAGATTACACAGTTCAGTTCAGTGCATGACTGTAATAATCTAAAATACTTGCATCTGTAATCTTTTCTCAACCGGTGGAGTCGTCGATGACTTTAAGAAACTTGCGGATATTTTAATTATTCAACGGAGTTTCCAACGATCAAGGAAAGATTACAGATCATAGTATTTTCGTGCATTACAGTCGTACGCTGAACTGAACTGTGTAATATTTTCTCAACCGTTAGAATCATCGGTGAATAGAAAAATAGCATTGATTATACGCAAAACGGCAGCCTTGGAAAAACTTGCCCCAGCGAGCGGATAAAACTGAAGATTTTGGCGAATGTAAGGAATCAGAAATGTTTATTTCGCGAGTTTATCGACACAAGCATATTTTATATTGACATTATCGAAGATTATTGATTTCCGCTCGTCGAGTCTTTCCAATAGCGGATCCAAAAAAATCTGTCTTTTTCTAACACACGCGTTCCAATGTGGAAAGAGAGAGGACACATTTCTGGATCCGCAAGTGGAGTCTTTCTCAGTTTTTCCGGTTCTCGTTCATTCGTGGAGGCGGTTCTCGTGTAGTGCATGATGGAGGTGTCAAGGTCCCTGCTAATAGGATACTGGATCGGTGTTAATGTCCGTCTGAAAGCGCGAATTTCGATGCTGAGAGTGAATATCTTAGCCACCAATCAATCGATTGGCGGCCATTTTCATACCAAATCGAACTCCTGGCTGCAAAATTAAATAATAAAGACTAGAATTAATCAACAACATAATACAGGGTGATTATAAAAAAAGACCAACCCAAAGAATTAGTCACATTTTTGAAAATTCATACTTTTTTAACCGATAGCCAAAAGACTTTTATTATACGTCTAAAAAAGCCAAATTGTAACTTTTTTTTTTTTTTTTTTTTTTTTTTTTTTTTTTTTTTTTTTTTTTTTTTTAAGAAAAATAGAAAATATCACACGGAAAAAAATGGTGTAATTTACCATTCGCATAGCTGATTTTGGCCCCTACCAGAGTTAAGATAAACTTGACCAGAGTTATTGAACATTTGACCAGGAATCAGATCAATTTCACTTGATACCTGGTCAAATGTTCCATAACTCTGGTCAAGTTTATCTTAACTCTGGTAGGGGCCAAAATCAGCTATGCGAATGGTAAATTACACCATTATTTTTTTCCGTGCCCACGGAAAAAAAAACTACGGTGAAAATAACCATACGGATACCTGATTTTGGCATCTGCTAGATGTTATGGTAATGTTAACCAGAAGTATACTATGTTTTGACTAGGTACTAGGTGATGTCACCTGATTGCATGTCGAATTTACTCAAAGTATCGGTAAATGTACCATACTTCTGGTCAAGTTTACCATAACATCTAGCAGGTGCCAAAATCAGATATCCGTATCGTTATTTTCACTTATCTTTCTTTTTCGTGCAGTCGACATTTATTCATTCTTGCTTGCTACAAAAACTGGAAAAAAATGGGGGGGGAAAAAAAAAAAATCTTTTCGAGAATTTCTGGATGGGTCGACTATTTTTATAGTGAACCTGTGTATCCTGTTTTAATAAATCTATAAATTGGTGTAGACGGTGTTTACAAATACCCTCCCATCCTTCCTGTGCGCTAACTTTTGAAAGGATACCTAGATAGGGGAAACAAATTGAAACTTACTGTCATTTGAAATACATTAATGATATCAATAAATCGGCGAACTCAAAATTTTGGTTGAGGAAGGGAGGGGCTTCTACCATGGGCGGATACAGGGAATTGTCTTTCTTTCTCTCCTTCCATTTGAAAACGTGCATTGGAAAAGGACAGAAGAGGGGGCCAAAGTCGCGTGGTGGCCCCCTCCGCTGTCCTTTTCTAACACATAAGTTCAAATGTAGGGAGAGAGAGAAAGACAATTCCCTGTATCCGCCCATGGCTTCTACAAAGTTTCAAATGGTAGAATCTTGCGATTCATCGTCGAAGAGAAGGATATAAAAAGAGAGAGCGAGAAAAAAAATAAGCATTCTGACGCGAATTACGACAGACGATATAGGTAAACCATACAGTTTCAATTTCAAATACTTATTCCGAAAGTCAGTCAAAGCTCGATTATTTTGACCCTTTTCAAACACTCTTAACGCTAGCTCTCATTCCGGGGCTGGGAGGGGGTGCCACTCAAAGTAGGTAATGATACGTGATCTGAAGATACTCAAACAACATTGTTGTTGGAATGAAAGTGCATTTTATCAAACAAATGGAGATTTTTTTTTTTTTTTTTTTTTTTTTTTTTTTTTTATGAAATTTGTCATTTTCAATCGTACTTTTGCCCGTGACTTCTAAGCACCCTGCACCCCCTGCTATACCTCAATCTCATCTCAAGAATCCTACGCAGAGACCATTCTTGGGAAATTTTTTGGAAAAAATTAATTTCTTGAGTCATCATTGAGCAGCAATGGGGCTCTTGCAAACTTTTGGCTATAGGGGATTGAAGAGTTGATTCTTGCATAAAAACCTTTCAAAATGACGATGAGTGCACTAAAAATCACGAAATTCACTCTCAGAATCGGGCTTAATGGCGGAGAGACGCAGGTATCATGAGAGATTCCTATCTAAATTGAGACATATCACTGTGTTTCCGTAGAGGAAGTGACATAATAGACAGGAATCTTCCATGATACCTGCGTCGAATCGTCATTACCATCTTGCCGTTATAGCAGTTATGTGAGTTTATTACTAAATCTTAGACTTCCTCAGTGTGATTTTCATGACTTTCGCTGGTCTTCACATCAGAATGGACTATTTATTTGCTTATAACAAAAGTTTGCAAGAGCCCCATTTTAAGAATAAAATAATTTTGTATACGTTTTGAGAAGCTTTCCGTGCCATTGACATAAACTTTGCAGTATTGAGCTTTGGTCTGGCGGGTTCTGGCTCGGGTTCGGGACGAGGCGCTCTTCTCGATAAAACTTGGCCACCGTGGGAGAGTAGCGTTCTCCGCGCCAATAATTTCTCTCTAGTCGAGGGCTCGCTTTTTGTGAACGGTGGAAGGACGCAGGATAGTAACTGAAAATTTGAAATTAAAGGTCAGCTGAAGTACCGAGCAAACTGAAAATCGTGGTAATGGGAAATGGAAATTTCCTCCTGGAAATAAAAACAGCGAAAATAGAAAAAAAAAACTACTACTAATTTGTAATATTTACTCAACCGGTGCACTCGTCGATGACTTTAAAAAACTTGCGGATATTTTAATAACTACACGGCAATGAGTTTGTTGCAAACTTTTGCTACAGCGCTATAGAGTGATCAATCTCATGTAAAATCGCGTGAAAAGTCCATTGGTGGCAGCAGAAAGTCACAAAATGCAGTAACAAACTCACAAGAGGCATTTAACTGAAATCCAAGATGGCGGTAAAATATCGAATATGTATGCAAGCACCATGAACATCCAAGATGGCCAACCTCACAACATCGATCACAATCCAATCACAACGTAAACAAACTCTTAACCTCCGATTCTGTGAGGTTCTTAACGTTGGTCATCATGGATGTTCACGGTGCGTGCACACAGGTTGCTCGATATTTTACCGCCATCTTGGGTTTCAGTTAAACGCCTCTTGTGAGTTTAATACTGCATTTTATGACTTTCTGATACCACCAATGGAATTTTCCCGTGATTTTACTTTAGGTTTTTAACACTCTATATCGCAGCTGTAACAAAAGTTTGCAACAGACCCATTGCACCGATTGAGAATAGATTATTACAGATCAAAGTATTTTCGTGCAGTGCAGTCATACCCTCAATTGAACTGAGTAATATTTTCTCAGCCGGTGGAATCATCGGTGCTTTGAAAAATACCATTGATTATTACAGAACACGGCAGCTCTGGGTTTAAACCCTTTGTTTATCCTTGTCTAACAAACGTGTTTCAATGAATCAAAAAAATTTCGTTGCGCTACAACATTTGTTGAGTCTGTGAATGGATTTTGAGACCTTTGAATGATTTCAATGTGATTTTCACTCAATTTAACAAGGGTAAAACCTCTCTGTAAGTGAAGCAAAATGTTGCATCAGTCTCATTGTTTCTTTAAAATCTCTAAACTGCATCTGAAGGTGCAGCCTCTCTTAGTAAAAATACTCATAAAAAATCATTAAAAAAATCTCAGCATGAGATTTGAAACCTGATTTCATATGGAGATCATCATGAAATCATCATGCGAGATCAACATGCAATCATCCTGATAAAAATCCTCATAAAAAATCAACAAAAAACTCAGCATGATATTTAGAAAATGATTTCATGTTGATCTCATGACGATTTCATGATGATCTCCATATGAAATCAGGTTTTAAATCTCATGCTGAGATTTTTTTGATGATTTTTTATGAGTATTTTCCCCAGGGTCAGCCTGCGATATGCACAGTCATGCAAATGGGTTTGTTCCAAAATTTTGCTGCAACAATTAAAAGTGTTTAATCTGATGTAAAATCACCTGAAAATTCCATTGGTTGCATCAGAAAGTCATAAACTGCAATAATAAACTCACAAGAGGCGTTTAATAAAATCCAAGATGGCGGAGAAATATCGAGTGATTGTATTCGTGCACCACGAACATCCAAGGATAGCCAACCTCACAATATTGAACACAATCAATCACAACGTAAACAAACACATAACCTCTACCTCCAGTGAGATTGTCAAAGTTGGCCATCCTTGGATGTTCACGGTGCATGCATACAGATTGCTCGATGTTTCTCCGCCATCTTGGGTTTCATTAAACGCCTCTTGTGAGTTTCTTAATGCATTTTATGATTTTCTGATGCCACAAATGGACTTTTCAGGTGATTTTACATACGATGAAACACTCTTTATTGTTGTAGCAAAAGTTTGCAACAGACCCATTCAACTACTTAATTGAAGTACCAAAGAAACAACAACTATGAAATCACCAGAAGAAGAAGTGAGATTTCGAAAAATTTGAAAATCATTGCGCTGAAGCACGGGACTTGCACGGGAGGGACACGGGCTAGAGAGATGACACTATCCAAACTGCTACTTACCGCGCGCCGAATGCTTCGTAATAAGTGCATAGTTTTGATGTTTGACCAAGTGCACGCTGAGATCCCCGCGTCAACATTATCGTCATTATATCGCCAGAGATTGAATGCGACGCCGCCTTTTGAACTGACACATTTGCACGCAGTGTTTATACAATGAGAATTCAGCAAATTTACTATCACGAAAAGGAAATAATTAATGAAAAATTGGAAGTATTACTTAGCAAGGCCGGTGTGGCATGCTGTGTAGATAAACACTTTCTGGACATGAATTGATACTGTGAACGATACTGAGCTGGAACCTGGAATGGGGCTTTTGTCTCTTGCAAACTTTTGCTGTGAGCAAATAAACAGTCCAATCTGATGTAAAAAACCAGCGAAAATCACGAAAATCACACTAAGAAAGTCTTAAATTTAGTGTTATAAACTCACATAACTGATGAAACGGGCCACTTTAAAGTCAGGCTCAAAAACGGGAACAAATTATATTGATGAGCAAAAAAAAAAAAAAAATCATCAGATTTTTGCCCCCTCTCCCCCAAGCTAGACTCGAAATGACGCCCCTGATAACGTCAAGATCGTAATGGCGGTTCAACGCTGGTATCATGAGAGATTACTGTCCTCTATGTCACTTTCTCAACGGAAACATGGAGATATGTCTCAAATAAGATAGAAATCCCCCATAATACCAGCGTCTCTACACCATTAAGCCGCATTATGAGAGTAAAGTTCGTGATTTTTTAGTGTAATCATCGTCATTTTTACAGGTTTTTATGCAGGTACTATCTCTTTAATTCTCTGCGCAACAGAAGTTTGCAAGAGCCCCATTAGGAATTTGTCTATTCCACTTTAAATCATTTGAGTGCACGTCATTAACACACACACTCAGTGGTCACTTGATGGAAATTTTGTTAGATAGTATCGACACGAGCTCAACGAGCTCTGATTGGCTGTTTATTTGACACGGGCAGCTCCCTATAAAACGAACCCATCTAGCGGCGAAACATGAAGCAAATTTTAGCGATCGAATAAAAGCAAATTTTAGCGATCGAATATCATTCACTCAAAGAATTGATGATTGCTAACTGATGCCGCTGATCGGTGAAAAATCTAGCCAATGAGAGTCGAGTATGGTGACCAAAGTATAGTCAATTAATGGCTATACTTTTTTTTTTTTTTCCTTTCCTGGTGAGTAGTTACTCAAAAACACTGCGACCTAAAGATCTATTGTGACCAGGTTTATTCTAGGCTACTCTTCCCAAAAACCTTCTCCCCTGATCAACTCAAGGAGAATGATAGGTAGTATCCCTAGTTCTTGACAGTCTTCCCAAGAGTTCGATCCTAGAATGTCCTGTCTTTTTTTGTCCAGCGCTTCACAGTCGAAGATGATGTGTTCTGCTGTCTCTTCTTCCACCTCGCACAATCTGCATTTTGGTTCATCCTTGTAGATCCCCATCCTATGCATGTGTTTCCTTAGAAGATTGTGTCCTGTCATCAGTCCGACCAGGTTTCTCACTTGCTCCCTACTGTACTTGAGTAGGTTCGCAGTCATCTTCTTAGAGTAGCAGTTGAGTATTCTTTTGGATTGTCTCAACCCTTCTACTTCCCGCCACTCCTTGTTAGTTTCTTTCATCACCCAGTCATTCACCGCAGTCCTGAGTACCTTTTTGGATATTCCAAACACGGGTTCTGGTCCGATGTATTTCACCTCAGATGCTTCCTTGGAATGGCTATACTACTTACCAATGTTAATATTTCGACACCCTGGAGCTCCCATAAATGAACGTCGCTAACTGAATGAGTACTCACTAACAAAAGTAACATCAAGGGACTCAAACGGCCGAATTTCAACACTTCCGTTGATTTTTCTTCGAAACTTTCTCGACTTGAAAAGTGCCGTTTGAAATGTTGAAAGCATGGCATGGATTTGACCTGCATGATGAAAAGAGAATGAAAACCATCTGGAGAAAGAATAAGGAAGAGAGCAGTAAATTAATAGGAAACTACGTGAAATATTGGATTACGGCCATTACGGGACGGATAGATGAGAAAATGTTAAGTTGATGAAAATGGAAAGGATATTTATAGAGGAAATTAAAAATTAACCCTAGAAGAGGCGCGTGGGCTACAGGTGTAGCCCAGTCCTATTTTATAGTTTGTAACTTTTTGCACGGCTCAGAAATTCTTTTGAGGCTCATGGTATCTTCAAGTTAAGCTATAAGACATAGGTATATTTTGCCAATTTTTAGGCTGATTTCTTGACTTTAACGGTACCTGTGCGGCCTCAAAGTCACGCGGGCTACACCTGTAGCCCACGCGCCTCTTGGCGTTACCATCTTGTATTTTGTCACTTTAGCCTGTTATTTTTCAAGGAATTTCGCCGGCAAGAGTTTCCTCAGCTTCAGGAGACATTTTCTGAAAGAAGCTTCTTCGGCTACTTGTGCACTTTTATTGGCAGACTCGTTAAACGGACTTTTTTGTTCTATCGGCTGAGTTCAAGAATATTTGCGTGTGTATTTAAAAGAGAGAAAAATGAGAAAATAGTGAATTGACTTGTTGGAGTTTTTCACAAAATACATTATGATCGGATGGGAAACCTGGAGTATAAGCTCAGACATATTGATTATGAGACTACTGCGATTGCATTTGTGAAGAAAACAAGCAATTTGAGCCATTCAAGCAAAAGTTATGACAATTTTAGTGACTGGGCTACACCTGTAGCCCGCGCGCCTCTTCGTGTTACCAAACAGAGCGCGCCTCTTCTAGGGTTAAGCTGTGAAATATTGGATTACGGACATTACGGGACGGATAGATGAGAAAATGTTAAATTGATGAAAATGGAAAGGATATTTATAGAGGAAATTAAAAATTAAGCTGTGAAATATTGGATTACAGCCATTACGGGGCGGATATAGATGAGAAAATGTTTAATTGATGAAAATGGAAAGGATATTAATTATAGAGGAAATTAAAAATTAAGCTGTGAAATATTGAATTACGGCCATTACGGGACGGATAGATGAGAAAATGTTAAAATGATGAAAAAGGAAAGGATGTAAAGGATTATGGAGGAAATAAAAAATTAAGTTGCAATTTATATTTGTTTAACATATCCTGATTTTCGCTCACGAAATGGAGTCCGGAAAATTCCATCGTTCAAATCCAATGCGTGACGCGACAAATCACGTGACCAAAACCTATTCCTGTCAATCTCGCTCTCACACCATGGTGATTACGATGTATCAACGCAGGCTCATAAATTATTTTAAAATTGGATTTTAGTTAGGTATGCGACATGCGTATATTACAAAATTGTTGACCTAGGTTAAAGCAACAGTGATAAAGGAGAGAGAAGTAGAGGAGGAGGGAGAGAAGAAGAAGTGAAAAAAAAGGAAGAAGAAGAAATGGGGAGAAAAAAGGGGAAAAAGAGGAGACAGATCAGTGAATGGAAAAACTATAGATGTAAAAAAATAAGATAAAAATGTTGATATTTTCGTTTGTAGGGAAAGTCGTACACAGTCTAGGTATACTTACAGGCTCGACTCGAGCATAGCTCTTGCGAGGGAGAGCGAGAGGTAAAAGAAACTAGAAACTGATAGGGAGAGGTTATTTAATCAAAAGTGTTCCCATTGTCTTTGTAGGTCAACGAGCGTTCCATTGCCCTTAGCTAACATATTTTTATTGGCAATATCGATAAAATAAATCAGTAAAAATATTATGAATCATCGTCATAATCGTTCTGACAGTGTTGTCGGATCGAAGATTGAAATTCGCAAACCTGACAAAATAATTTATTAAAAACAGAGGGATTTCCAAGAGACACTGCCTTCTAGAATTTCATAATATATTGTAGGGTTTAGCTTGAGGCATTAGGTGCAATCATGCATAGTCACCGCATATTCACACTGGATTAAAAAAAATTACCAGAAGCATGACCAGAATGGAGCTGTTGCAAACTTTTGCTACAGGCTTATTGATAGTTGATTATGGGGTAATACCCAGTAAAAATAACGATTAACGCACTAAAAAATCACGAAATCCACTCCTAAACTCACAAAATGCTTTTAAACGCGATACCGTAATGGCGGCCGGGGCCGCGGTTTGCATTGGGTTTCCCTATCTTCAATCAGCGCCATCTACACGAGGTATTCTCGCAACACCACACAAGAAGAAGAAGAAGCATACAATTGCCATAAGAAAACCGCGGCCTCAGCCGCCATTACGGTCTCGCATTTAAAAGCATTTTGTGTGTTTAGAAGTGGATTTTGTGATTTTTTAGTGTGCCAATCGTTATTTTTACAGGGTATTACCCCATCAACAACTAATAATAAGCCTGTAGCAAAAGTTTGCAACAGCTCCATAGTAAAGGGTGGGGGGGGGGGGTCAGACGTACGTTTCTAAATAGGAATCTTGAAGTAAATTTAAGAAAATTAGAGGAAAGAGAGAGAGTGAGAGAGAGTGAGAGAGAGAGAGAGAGAGAGAGAGAGAGAGAGAGAGAGAGAGAGAGAGAGAGAGAGAGAGAGAGAGAGAGGGAGACGTGATAAGGCGGCATTGAAAAAATGAATCGTCGCGTATTTGAAGTCCAAGATATTTTTTTTTTTTCACAAACTGATAGTGCAAGTGCCTATCATACGCAATCATGATGCAGTTCCATCCTCTCTAACGTGTTTTCGGACGTAATATATAGAACCAGCCAATCATATATGTTGGACTAGAGGGAGAGTAAATAGATTCCACTAACGATCCACACACTATGATCTGAAATAGGCAAAAAATCATAGTGAAAAAAAAATCGTCATCAAAAATCACCGTTCCCGACCTTTTACGCTTAGTTTAAAACTTTCCAGTGATACTTCAAGGAGCAGATTACTTGTTAAAAGTGTTCTCTATGGTTAAAATGGGTCTGTTGCAAACTTTTGCCACAACGATAAAGAGTGTTTCATCGTATGGAAAATCGCCCGAAAAGTTCATTGGTGGCATCAGAAAGTCATGAAATGCGATAATTAACTCACAAGAGACGTTTAATGAAATCCAAGATGGCGGTAAAATATCGAGCAATCTGTATGCATGCACCTTTAACATCCAAGGATTGCCAACGTTGACAACCTCACAGCTTTAGAGGTTATGTGTTTATTTACGTTGTGATTGGGTGTGATCGATATTGAGAGGTTGGCTGTCCTTGGATGTCCGTAGTGCATGCATACAGGTTGCTCGATATTTTACCGCCATCTTGGATTTCATTAAACGTCTCTCGTGAGTTTTATACTGCATTTTATGACTTTCTGATGCCACCATTGTACTTTTCACGCGATTTTACATGAGATCGAACACTATATAGCGCTGTAGCAAAAGTTTGTAACAGACCCATTGGTCTTGAAAATTTACAAAAGATAAATTTATGAGAAATTCACTTTCTGATTTTTGGCCAAGTTTTGACGATTTCAGACCTTCGTGCGAGCTGACCGCGCCACTGTTGCCACCGTGTCGTCATACATATATACTTTGAGGAAAAACACGCCTAATTGTAAGGCAAAATCATTGCGCAAAGTCTCACACAAGTTATTTGAATTTGTGTACTTTTATTTAAGTATTAAGATTATGATTTCTGAAATACTCAGAGTTTTAGTTGCACATTTTCTCACAGTTCGATTTATGGCTAAATAGGGCAGTTGCAAGGGTCTGAAATTTTGTGTTTTTTATAAAGAAAATTATAGTTTAATTGATAAGCTAAGAACAATGGTGTCTTCGGTTCTTTCCTAAGTGCCCCGGTTTTGGTAATACACACGAGTAAAGTTGTAAAAAATGTGCTTCGTGACTTCACTACGCGGAATTCCCATTAAACCAATGTGTTTCGGTTTTGGCCAAAATCTAATCTCTGGAACAATGGGACTTAATTAGAAACCAAAGGCATCTTTTTTCTCAGCTCATCAAGTACTTTTATTTGCTTTAATACAAAAAAACAACATTTTAGACCATTGCAACAGCCCCCTTGTAGATCAAAATGAAGAAGCTCATCGTTTGCGCTTAATGGGTCCAGAGGCGAACTTTTGTGCTTATATCCAGATGTATGATTCCAATTTTTCGTCAAACTGTGCTCGAAATCAATTTTCTCGACGAACTTAAATTTGCACGCAAAACCCGAAAACGCGAAAGAAAAAAAAATTCCTCGTCCAGAACTGTCCGCACAGTCGTCCATAAGACTCCATGCAAAATTCTGCGAACCACGAATGAAAAAAAAAAGGACAGATTTTTCTTCTTATATTATTGACTGCAATGTCTTGTGTTGAACGAATCGATAAATCGAAACTTAGCTCCGAACGTCATCAATAACTCGGCCTATTTAAGATGATTCCAGGGTCGATTAGTTCGACCACGTCGCATCGCGCTGCTCAAAAAGTCAACGCAGTTTTTGGCTGAAATTGACGAACTGACGCTAAAAGCACAAATTTGAGGAACGTCAGCACCTGCGAGCATACTTCAGGAAGATACTCTGAAAGTTTCAAGCTGAAACACTAAAAAAAAAAAGCCGGAAATTATGAAAAACGAAAATTCCCGTAAGCCCCAATGAGTGAAAGTGAGGCAGATAGACGTATTATCTTTCGCACTCACTCTCACTCACTAACAATAAGCTTATGGCGAAAATGAATTTCATAATATACCGATTTAATTCTAAACCAATTTTGCACGTTTTGGGCTCAAAAAATTCATAAAATAATTTTGCAGGTGATAGTGGCGTTATTGGATTTTGCATTTTATCTATGGTTTCAGTTTAAAATGACAAAAACACGACTTTTTCCAAAAGAAAAAAAAAAGGTCCGCCTAGAATCACCTTAAAGGTATATCGAGACAAAAATGGGGCTCTTGTAAACTTTTGTTTTAAGCAAATAAATAGTCCTATCTTATGTGATGACCAGCAAAAATCACGAAAATCACACTATAAGAAAGTCTAAAATTCAGTAATAAACTCACATAACTGCTATAACGGCAAGATGGTAATGGCGGTTCGACGCAGGCATCATGGGAGATTCCTGTCTATAATATCACTATTCTCTGCGGAAACACAGAGATATGTCTCAATTTAGATAGGAATCTCCCCTGATACCTATGCGTCTCTCCGCCATTAAGCCCGATTCTGAGTGAATTTCATGATTTTATAGTGTACTCATCGTCATTTTTACAGGTTTTTATGGAAGAATCAACTCTTAAATCCCCTATGGCAAAAGTTTGCAAGAGCCCCATTAAGGAATAATTTTTTCAGTGCGTATGTGTCCCGCGCTTTGATTATAAAATTGCATCTCGGCATGATCATTACCATGAACTCTCAAATCAGGAAAGCTCAAGACGTCTCATACAAACTTTTGCTACAGCGCAGCGTTAGGGAGGTATTGCCATACGTAAAATCGTATGAAAATCACATTTCAATCATCGAAGTGTCTCAAGGTCTACTCATAAACCCACAAAAAGAGCCATTAAGCCCGATTCTGAGAGTGAATTTCGTGATATTATAGTGTACTCATAGTCATTTTGACAGGTTTTTATGCAAGAATCAATCCCCTATAGCAAAAGTTTGCAAGAGCTCCATTGCAAATTTGCATGTTTTTATAGTAAAAAAACAAACTTCAATGGGTGATTCTTGAAGGAAATTTCACGATAAAACCATGAAAAACACTTTCAAAGTATATATATTTACTGTCATTTTTCAATTCACCGACGATTCCACCGGTTGAGAAAAGATTACACAGTTCAGTTCAATTTATAATCGTAATGCTCGAAAATACTCTGATCTGCAGTAATATTTTCTCAATCGTTGCAATTACCGCGTTTCTTCATTTAAATGCGTCCGCGAGTTTTTTAAGTATATCGACAACTCCATCTAATCACCGTTTGAGGAAAGATTACAGATGCGAGTATCCTCATGCTTTACAGTCATGCACTGAACTGACACTTTGTAATCTTTTCTCAACCGGTGAAATTATCGGTGAATTAAAAAATGGCATTACTTAAACGCAAAATGACACCTCCATCTAACTCTCTTAGCTCCGTCGCTCCGCCATTAAGCCCGATTCTGAGAGTGAATTTCATGATTTTATAGTGAACTCATCGTCATTTTGACAGGTTTTTATGCAAGAATCAACTCTTCAATCCCCTATAGCAAAAGTTTGCAAGAACCCCATTCCTGCGAACGAATCTGACAACGGATTGGGATCGACTACGGAATACGGAACGAATCTGACAATGGATTGGGATCGACTAAGGAACGAATCCAATTGACGAACGAACGAATCGGTGCTCTTTGATTGATTGATTCTCACACTAACGTGTGACTGTGACTGCTGTGGAAATGATTACGGCGGAATGATCTTTGAGCTCCACTATTTTTTTTTATCTAATAGATATTCGCTCTCATCCTAAATGGCCCCGGCCATTCCGCCTTCACGGAACAATAGCGGACTACGGCAAGAGAGGCAGCCGTCAAAGTGCGATAAATGTCTCCCGAAAAATGTCATATGAATCCTTTTACATTGTTTACGTCCGCCATTTAGTTTTTCCTCGCAATTCGTTTTTAGTATTGACGTAAATATACGTGTATGTGTTTTATTACCGCGAGTGAGTGTTTAGTGAAATCAATCTTGTGATGAAATGGAATAACGTCAATTTCAGTGAATGTCTCTTCAATACTTTCCAGCTCTGTTTCTCTGAACAAAGGTGAAATTATTCAAAAGGATAAAATGTAAGGTTCGCCGTCAGAATTTCTCGAATTTCCTGCAATTTTTGAACTATCTATTTGTTTTTCGTGGTAAAATGGTTTTGACACTATAACTTCAATGGCCTCGACGGGATCTTCTCCGATCTGTTAATTTCAAAGCGTGAAAGCTTTCGAAAGAATGCAATAAAACATCTGTAACGGGGATTTTTGTATTTAATTTACATACTTAATGTCCAAATTAAAACTGTCTGTTCTGAAAACTAATAATAAAAAATATCAGTTTCAATCACTGTTCTAAGTAAATAAAAATGTGATGTGTGCTTGTTTTAAAAGAGAGTGCCTACAGTCGAAGGACCAAATTCATTGTTATTTTCCACTACGGAAAATCATTTAGATTATTACCAGAAAAAATACCCAACATGGGGTTCACTAAACATGGTGTACTTACAAACTTCGTTTGTGCAAATTGAGCTTTAACCTTGCAGGAACTGATGACATCGATGAGTAATCGGAGATCATCGGTGTCATCACTCTGCATCAGTCTCACAACACTGCTGATGTGAAAGCGTTTCTCAGACTGTTGTTTACAGTTTTTGTATGAGAAAAGTTTCGTGCGTCAACTGCTTCGTTAGTTAAGAAATGACGGTCGCTTACTTCATACGGACACGTTGAAAATTATTATTTATTTTTATTTTTTTCATTGCATATACTCAGTATCAATGGCGCAGCGAGAAATTTAGCAACGTTGTATTTTGTCTATTTAAATCCATATAAAAGGTCGAACTCGAGGGCAATCACCAAGCACCTAGACAATTTTGTTCGATATTTTTAATGGGTTTAAATAGAGAGAGAGCAATTGAGTGTAAAGTATTAGAGCCTCTAAAAAAAACTTACCTAGAAAACAAACAAATAGCGCAGTTTGTAAACAAGCAAGCAAAAACGGAAAGCGAAAATTTTAATAAAATCCATTTTTTTCTCTAATTTTCTTTTTTTAAATATAAATCGGAACCTAACCTAACCTAAACGAACCACGCTTAACCAAGAGTAATCTGTTCAACCTTGGTCCATCGAGTTCCATGCATAAAGAATCAGCTTTATATTATGCGAATCTTGGCGTCGATGCCTCACTCATTGTCAGTGGCATAGCGTGCAAATTGGCAACATTGTAATGTGTTGCTTTAAACCCTCATAAAAAGTCGAATGCAAAAGTGGTCACCGAACACCTGCAATAGTTCGATCATTTTCATAGGTTTAAATGGACCCATTACAACGCAGTCAAATTGCACGCTACACCATGCCACTGGCCTCACTCAGAATGCAAATCCAGTAAATTTTAACTCGAAGTCATGCACCGGAAAAATCTTTCTTGGATCTGACGTGATTTGAACGAACGCTAATTGATTAATGAATCACGCCTGAAAATATTTGTAAACAATACAAAGAAGCAATAGTAATCTATCCGAAATTTTGTTGAAATCGGCTACTGAATAGACAAAATTTCTGCAAGACAAACATTCCTAGCGGATAGTACGTTTAAGAGCCTGACGCCGTCTTCTAAATATAATCTTTTTGCTGATCCCAAAATATTTGTAGCTGCACTACCGACAAGAAATTGCATGAGAACCAAAGGTGGATCCCGCAGTCTGGCAACTGTGAATTTGTTCCCAAAGAATTGAATTCATGAAAAATTGTTGTTGTTGTTTTTTTTTATTATTGTTTTGGTTTGCTTTCTATGTCCAGATAGTCACTCCAAAATACTTACACATTAATCTCAAACTAATTTCAAATAGATTTTTCACAATTTTTTTTCCTTAAACTTTAAAAAGGTTAAAAAATAAGAGGTAACAAACCGAGCCCGTGTGAAAATGCCCATAAGAGATTTTTCGTCATAGCTGCGTCTCCGTAGTAAAGAAAGTGCCTCAAAAACACATCCCAGAAAACTCTCTATAGTTAATGGTCAATAGAATATAGTCAATAGCTCGTTGGTTAAAATATCTTATTAATTTCTTCGCAACAATCAGTGGCGTCGCGTACAATCTGGCAATGCTGAATTTTGTCCATTTAAACGCACAAAATAGGTCAAAATATTGGAGGTGTAGGTACTCCCTCAAATCGATATTTTGCAAGGGTTTAAACGGAAAAAATGCAGCGTTGTCAAATTACACGCGACTCTACCGGTAAAAACTGTAAAATAAATCAAAAGAAAATAGCAAAATGAGTTGTTGCATACAACTCGAAATATTGTACTTTTATTCTTCATTTGTTTCAATAACTTTTTCCACCAACCGTAATCGAAAATGATTTAGAATTACCTAGTTTGTTAATAAATTCGCAAAAAAACTTAAAAATTCCAAATGCTGCTTTTGGCTTCAGGTCTGCGAGTCAAGTGAAGCACAAACATCATGAGCATACACACACACACACTCAAGGGAACGCAAAACTTGAAAATTTGGTCACCGGCAAATCACCGATGGAGAATGAATTCATCCTTGCGTCAGACGAAGACAAAGAAGCCGTCTTCAGTCCTATTTATACATTCTTTGCATTCGTTTTCACCTGCTGCTCCCTGCCTTTCGTGTTCTTTGCATACATAGGTAAGTTCATTTCCATCTAAGGTATTTACTCTATAGAACTCGTCAACGAAAAGAGTGTCAAGCGCCTTAATTTTAAATCGACGCAACACGCCGCGTCTTAGTTGTGGTGTGAATCCCTATAACCTGTACAATGTGACTGGGCTACCGTTTTAGGGATCATGTCACTTTTAAAATCAGATCCATACAAACGCTCTACCTCGCTTACTCTCGTGGCGTTACCCACAATAAATTATATATAGATCATTTTCGAATGCAAGTAGAGCTATAGTAAAAAAAAAAAAAAAAAAAAAAAAAAACAGTCCTTTCAAATTTTATGCAAATAAATAAAACGTAATGCAATACATCAATACCTATTTCTTCCATACGTACCAATGGTAAAGAATTGATCCTTAAGTTGTTCAACCGAACCTCCAAAAGAAGAATCGATTCTTTTACGTGGTTTCAAACGAGAGAAAAACTGCGATCAATCTTTCACGAGCCACTACCGGCGCAACGTGACGTTGATGCCTATTAGCTGGCTGGTGAATAATCGATCGTAGAAAATTTTATTTCATTTAAAACTATGCAAAAATATCGATTCTTTAGGGGTTCAGTTGAACAGCTCAAGGTTCGATTCTTATCCATAGATATATAGATATAGGAAACATCGATAAACCGCATTTTAGGAGTCACAACGAATTCCTATTGTATCAACAATGGACATTTATGTTTGTTTATTTTGGATACAATCAGCATGTAATCTTCTCCATTGGAGGGTTGCGTCTACGAAAATGAAATATCTTCGCTTAAGCCTGTTATGGTATTTAAATGTAGAAGGAGTTTCAATAATTTTCACTCATTTGTACAATGATCAAAAAATGAGATAAGAGCTAACCTTAACCATTTTCCGACTGAAATTTTAGGAGTCAACTTTTGCAGGCGGCTATGGCTGAAACATTTACAAAAGAAATTCCCCAACTTGGAATTTGTGAAGAGAACGTCATTGAGGACGGCAATGGACACGATTCGGAATCAAGGCATAGTGACCGTCTTGCTTCAAGTCAAAGGAAGCTGTAATGTTGCCTTATTTCAACAAAAAATTCAGGTAACTCATGCATTTAACGATTGCTTTTTATCCATCCAAAAACAGTAAAGTAAACTTGAAAAATTGAAGAGGCTTAAAGTATGCATAAACAGATCAAATGTTGCTTTTGGATCTCACGAGGCGTGTGTGTTGTTTTCAATAGGTCCGTTGCATAGTTTCTAAATGCAGTATGCCTCAGGAGACCTTACCGCAAGCCCAAGTCGAAAAACATGTGCTATCGGGAACAAAGATACCTTGCCAGAGTATGCAACACCTAGTACAACTGATACGTGCTTATGGTGCGTTTTTTTATTCTCCGGAATCCGCACCGGTGCAATAACCCGGAGCTTTTGGAGCTGCACCGAAGCTGTCTGGTGCAGCACCGGTCTGGTGCAGAAGCTCCAAAGCTCTAGCTCCAGTGCATAGGTCTTCAACTCCGATACACTGGAGCTTGCACCGGAGCTGCACCAGGTGCATTGCACCGCTAATAAAACAACACTCCGGTGCGATCCGTTGCCGGTGCGCGCACCGGAGAATAAAAAAAAAAACGCATCATTATTCGCGTGTGGTACACTGTGTAGTGAGCATTGCATACCCTAGCCAGGTATCGTTGTTCCCGTCAGTTTGTTCCTCGATGGCATGTTCTATAACTTTCAAAAGGAAGTCCTCTAATCAAAATTGTTCTTGATTAATTTGTCTTTTATTTTTAATCGTTTTAAATATTTTGCGGCATAATGTCACAAGTGGCAATAGTGTGAGACTCTGAAATACCTGAAAACCGCAAAAAATTGCAAATTGGCCGAGAAATGAAAATATGACAGTTTCTATCGGGATACTTTCTTTTGAAAGCCATTGTACGTACGTCGTACATACTTACCTGATGTAATTGTTGATGAACAACTGGGTCTGTTCATTAGATTTAGATCAGCAGAATCGGTTACTGATCTGTACGAGAAAGTGCTAAATTTAAAACTGCCAAAACCAACACAAGATATTGCAGATTATAATCGATGCATTTGGAAGTTAAAATCACCCAAATGTTATTTTTATTGTTGATGTGGAATGAGTTGGGATTCAGGCGATTCTAACCTCCAAACGCATCGTTTGATCTGTAAAATCTTATTGATTTCGGGAGTTTTAGTGGTGGAACCAGGCATAATTGATCAGGCATATTTCATTTAACCAGGCTTATCGTTCGAGGACATAGAATTCACGATGCCAAAAATGTCGCATCAATTTCTTGGTTTAATAGCCAAAACTTCCGTAAAAAAAATGCGCTTATGGGAAAATTAAATTGAATCAAAGTTTGCTTGGAACCAAAGGTTCCGAACGGCAATCGATACGATGAATCGCTGTACTAAAACAGTCCATCACTTTTAGGAGCGATAGTTTCTGAATGTGAATCAAGAGCCTAACTCAAAATGCTCGAACACATACTAATGACTGCAATGCTAAAAATAATATCATGATTCATTCAAGAACCAGGTGTTGGACGTTGATAAGATTGGTGTAGGTCGGCGGAATCGTGATTTGTAAATCCATGCTTTTATCAAGTTTGAATCTCCTTCGAATCGTAAGATATGCAACTTTACCGTCATGACCAACCTCGAGTCGTATCTCGATTGAATTGAAGGCTCAAGCTAACATTTTTGGATTCAATCAAGTTGAGTGTTTTTCTTACTTTATTATTTCTTTAAGTCTGTTAGTGACCAGTTTTAAATACTTCACTTCTTCTCTCATTTTACAATGTTTTTATACCTACATCTTTTTACGTCAGAATTTGTAATTCCCCCCCCCCATTTTTTATTTTTTTTATTGTTTATTTTAATTTTTTTTTTATATACAGGAAGAAATATTAATGAAGCGGCATCCAAATGGAAGACTTTGCTTCCCTCATCTCACTTGCAAACTAACCAGCAGATATGGGCGCTATGCTTGGGACTCCGTTTGTGGTTTCAAAATTGAAAATCACATTTCAGTCGCGAATACTACCCAGTATAAAGGGCGGCCTGTTCAAGACGACAACATTCAAGTAAGATCATCAATTGAAATTATTTCTAACCTAACCGAAGTTAACCGTAAAGTAACCACAAGCTCTTCAATTAAATGGTTTGTTCCGGAAAGTAGAAGCGACGTTTATGTATGCCCAAAATCAAGTTTTGGAAAAAAACTATTCAAATTGCATAAGTCTTTTAATTCTTAATTTTGATGGATGAATAAAAATGTTGTGTTTGTCTGACAAAAGAGAGCCCCCTCTTAAAACGTTTCCTTTTTTGATTCTTTAGCCAATTTTGAACTATTTTGAAATTTTCGAGCGCTTCAAAATTTATTTTCAGACCATCTTGGAGTCAGCAGAAAATCAACCTAAAATTTTTCATATATACTCTGAAAATTGTCAAAATTGCATTTTGCTGACGAGACTTTCTTCTATCCTTGATAGTACATCGGGGATATAAAGTTTGTCTGGCGGCTCCTTGTAAAACTGAAGCTAAGTGAAATGAGTGTTGGTGATAGTTTACTTCTAGGAGTCGTCTGACAATTCTTTTTGTCCCCAACTGTACCATTAAGTTTTTTTTTTTTTTTTTTTTTTTTTTTTTTTTTACCCCGAGGCGGTTATTCTCGTTTTTTTTTTTCAAGATTTGACTTTAATATTTTATACTTGGGCCCTTCCCGAAAAAAATCGTTCTATCTTAATAGAATGTAAGCCAGAAAAAAATCAAATAAGGTGTAGTAACTTTAACTCGCTCTTCAGTAGGAGTTAAATATTCGTACTCCAAGGTGTTTATTTTGCCTATTCCGAATTGAAGGCGCTCGATGAAACAATATTTTGCAAAAAATAATGACAATTTTGAGTTGCTTTTACTATCAATGCAAGGCCAAGTTACTAAAATAAATGACTCGGGTTTGGTATTTAAAGGGTTAAAGTACTCTTTCAATGCGTCTATGAGGAAAATCACATTTTTTACTAATTTTTTTGACAATAGTTTTTCTTCATAGCAATTAATTTCCCTTTCAATTCTGTCCACAGGAATACGTCAGCGATATAGTGTCGAAACACCTACCCACAGATCTACCCCCGTGGCAGATCACAATCATCCCCGTAACAAACAACGAAGTCGAAACAAATTACATCTTAATCCGGATCCACCACATCCTCCTCTCGGAAGACAACATAAAATTAGGTCATTTACTCATGCTCCAAAAAAACCACGAGGAGGAAGAAGAAGAAGAGGATGATCTCGATTGGTCGATGCGATCGAACTCCGTCGAAGAACGCGAGGGCTCTGATAATTTCGAAAACATCCAAACGATTTTAGAAAGGACTTCGGTCAGACCCCAAGCAACGGCGAGACTCTACGAATACATCTGCGAATCCACGACGAACGCATGGAACGAACTCGTCTATCAGTACGACACTCTCGAAAATCCTTGCATCCTAAAAAACCCAACGATTTTCAACTACGCCATCCTTTGTTTCATATCCTTCGTGTACACTTTCAAAGAATATTTCAACACCCCAAGACGGAAAAATTCAGGCGAGATTCGAAAGCCAATCGCAGTCATCGCTCGCAGAGAATTAAAACGACGAAGAGTCGATTCAAAGCTATTACAAAAATGCATTTTAAATACAATAAACCCAATAAACGTATTCATAAGGACGCTTTGGTTCACTTGGTACATAAACACAGCCTTTTTAATCCGATGGCCACTTTTTTTTCTGGGCCTACTTCGCGATTTAGGTACTTATATTCACCTAAGTGGCCTCGCGTACAAATCATTCAAAGAATTACTTCAAATCCTCGCTATTATTTATAAAATACCACGTGTCCTCATGGACGAGATGATTTTTTCAATTTTGAACGAGCATTTGAACCAGTTGCAAACCGTTTCGTTATGCGGTCGGAAAGTCGTTAACTGGTCTAAACCGGTTAACATTTCGACCTTGAAAGAGATTCAACATAATACCGGAGCTTTTCCGTGCGAGATTCTTGCCTACGCACTAACAGCCTCTATCCAACAATACTTCGAGCAGAATAACCTTTCGACCCCGAGAAAGTTGCATACGACGGTGAGGTTCATATCGCAAGAGGACATCCTCAAAACGAACAAAAGATTATCGAACGGTATAATTTGTTTCGATCTGCCTTTGCACATGCCGAAAGACGATCCGTTGTACAGTTTGAACGTGACGCAGTACGCTTTGCACAACACTCTTATCAGACAGTCGTCGATATATTTGGCCTCGTCTCTGAGACTGGATTTGAATCTCTTGACGCACATCCTGCCCTCGGTGATCGTCCGGTTTTTGTTGTATGTGCTGACGCGACACTATTCGGTGACAATCACTCAAGTCGAAGGGAACTTCAACGAAACGAAGAGAAAGAAACTGCTCTGGGGACAGGAGATTGAGAATATCATTTACTGGAGACCGCCTCAAGCCAACATAAGTGAGTGTTTCAATGATATTATTAATAAAAATAGATCGATTTCAAATTAGAGTTGGGTAAATGGCAGAGCTGCCGTTTTGAGTCTAATTAACGGCGTTTTTCAATTCACCGATGAATTCCACCGGTTATTGAGATTAGATTACACAGTTCAGTTCAGTATATGACTGTTGACTGTAAGGGCCGTTTTTAAGATATTCGAGAAATATGGATGTTAAACTGACTGACAGTTATACATAAAAGACAGTTTAAGTCAACTATCAGTCAGCGCTGTACTAGCCGTTATGCATAATTAGGCTCTTGCAAACTTTTACCACAAGCAAATAAATGGCCCAATCTGATGTAATGACCAGCGAAAATCACACCGAAAAAGTCTAAAATTCAGTAATAAACTCACAAAACTGCTTCAACGGCAAGATCGAAATGGCGCTTCAACGCAGGTAGCATGGGAGATTCTTGTCTAATCTGTCAATTTCTCTACGGAAACACAGAGATATGTCTCATTTTAGATAGGAATATCCTGTGATATCTGTGTCTTTCCGCCATTATGCCTAATTTTGAGAGTGAATTTCGTGATTTTTCAGTGTACTTATCGTCATTTTTGCCGCTTTTTATGCAAGAATCAACCCTTCAATCCCCCGTAGCAAAAGTTTGCAAGAGCTCCATTTCAGTGATTCAACAGAATTCAGCCAATCAGAGCCGACTATATCGAATGACCTTCGGAGCGCGCTCTGCCGACTGGAGATGGTATATAGTGCCTTGGAAAATGAGTCAATGGGGCAGTTGGAAGGTTCTAAAATGTTGTATTTTTTGTAAAGAAAATGAAAGTATTAAACGAGCTGAGAACAAAGATGCCTTTGGTTTCTAATTAAGTCCCATTGTTCCGGAGATGAGATTTTCGCCCTAAATAGGTACATTGTTTTAAATGGGAATTCCGCCTAGTGACGTCACTAAGCGCACAATTTTTTACAACTTTACACGTGGGCATCTCCAAAACCGAGACACTTATTATAAAACCAAACGCACCATTGTTCTCAGCTCACCAAGAACTATCATTTTCTTTATAGAAGACACACAATTTCAGACCCTTGCAACTGCCCCACTACCAAGGTGGAAGTGCAGATTACTTGAGATTGACTACCCGCAATTAAAGTCCTTTGATGGAAATATTGTACTATCGACGAACTAAAGATTGTCGCGAGATTTTCACTAGCTAAGTTTACCCTTCAAGGTTCTGGTTCGGCCACTCTTCATACTCCTCACACCTTCCAGGTGAGAAGCCAGTGCGGGTGGGGCGGAAAAGCCGTTGCAGATCAGTCCACAACTCACACTCATAACTGAAAATGTGGGAAAATCTCGCGACAATCTTTTATTCGTCGATAGTACAGGGAGTACCGACACGACACGACACGACACGACGCTGTATACCAGGGCTGCCGTTTTGCGTTTAATCAATGCTATTTTTCTATTCACCGATGATTCCACCGGTTGAGAAAAGATTACAGAGTTCAGTTCAGTGTATAACTGTAATGAACTAAAATACTCGCATCTGGAATCTTTTCTTAACCGGTGGAGTCGTCGATAACTTTTAAAAACTTGCGGATATTTTAATTAATCAACGGCGTTTCCACCGATTGAATAAAGATTACAGATCATAGTATTTTCGTGCATTATAGTCATACGCTGAACCGAACTGTGTAATCTTTTCTCAACCGGTGGAATCATCGGTGAATAGAAAAATAGCATTGATTAACCATGCGCAAAACGGCAGCCCTGCTGTATACATTTGAGAGGAGTCGACCGCCTAAATGAATAAAAAGGTTAAGTTCGACAGTGGACAAGTTGCGTACAAGCTTATATGCTGGCATTCCTTTCCGTTCTTATACGTTCTTCTACTCACCGAATCTTTTGTGTTGAGCCTTCGATGTCGTCAACTCCGGATCGTCTCCGGGTCTCCGTGAAGGCCTGAAACCAACGGCCAATCAAAACTAGTTGAGCTCGCCTCAGCGCTCCCTATACAACACTGTTAAAAATAATTCACTCCAAGAAGGACTTAATACGGGAACTAGGCCAAATTTAACACCAGCGTTAGAGTGAACTCAAATATGAACTCGATTTGACGAGTCATGCAACACGCGTTAGATTAGTTTCACTCTAATTGACATAAGTTTGGATTGATTAATAGAAGAAACGTTGGAATCATTTTATGCGAAAATGGGTAATTTGACGCTAGCTAAGAGTTAAAAAGTGATCCATGTTCTCGAATGATTGATTCCAAATTGGACTATCCATAAACCGGGAGTGGAGGTAGGGGAGGGGGTGGTGAGTGGAGGGGGTGGTGAGTGGAGGGGGCGGGGATGGATGGGACGGGGGAGGACGGGGAGGAGGGGCGGGGGAGGGGCGGGGGAGGAGGGTTAGGGAGGGCATGGGGGGCTGTTGGGGTGAGGTGGCGAGGGGAGGGAGGGATGGTGAGGGAGGGGCTGGGGAGGGTAATGGTTGGGTGGGTGCTGCGGGGAGGGAAGGGCGGGCGTGATTGTGTGAAGATGGGTGAAAAACGGGAGGGGAGGGGAGAGGAACAATATTAGGGATTGATAAAGCCTACAAAAATATTGTCTTGTGTTTACGGGGTCCACTGACCAATTGTCCGGCCTACACCGATTACAAATTTTTACTGTCACCGCCGGGATTCGAACGCGCAACCTACCTATTCCTAGCCTAACATCCTATCCGATACACTAACCTATCAGTTGACATAATGCGACGAAATTACGGTAATTAAGTTTGCAGACGGTATAGAAACGAACTCCAAGAACTTTAAAATGACTCTATGACAAGAGTTCATTCACTCGAGCATCAGATTTAACTGAATCTAAGTCTTTTGCTGATTTAACTCTAAGTTCAGTTCCTTAAACTTCTTTTTCAAGTGAAGTAATTCTTGTGAGTGTGTTTTGACTCCGTTTCTGTGTAATATAAAAACTAACCTGACGTGAGTTCATTTACCAGAGCGCAAGATTCAATTGAATCAAAGCCTCGCTGATTTGACGACAAGTTTAGTTCCTTTCAGTCTCTTTTGTAGATGGATTGACTCTTTATGTGTAGTCATTTTGGAGTGGAAAAAAAACAAACTATTCTAAGTTTTTAGTCCTTTCACTAAGCATGGAGTCAATTCAATTCTCAGACATTATTTAACTCGATAAAGATCAATATGTCTAATGTTTGGGTAAATGCAACTGTCAATAATGTAATTTTTTAATCCATTTTAACTAAAATGAACCGTAATTCCTCGAATGATTCCAAAAAGGAGTTACCGACTCCAATTTAGGGTGCATTTGGATCCGAAAAAAATGACTCCAAGTCACAAAAAGTCACTCCAGTGTTACTTTTTTTTTACAGTGAATATTTCTATCAAGGGACTCCACCCGCAGTACTTATGTCCTTGAATTTAAGCATTACAGGTTGCTTAAGGGGTGTCTCCACCTGCGAATTTAAAGGCGCGAGTAAACCGATTGAGCCAATGAGCTTCTTTGTTGTCGATACATCGGACTCGACCTATCGACTTCAAGGCAGCTCATTGTCTCAATCAGTTTATTCGCGCTTTTAAAATCGCAGGCGGAAACACCCCTTTACCTAGGTCAGCGATTAGACCAACGGCCTTCCCCCTGGTATATCTGAGCACCAAGGATCACCTAAAATTGTTCCGACTGTCACCTAACAAGGTGATATCACCGACAATTCTTAGTGATATCGACTAACTTTTGCCCAGAGACAACACAGAGCACGCACAAGTCGCTCGCGCGGTGGACGATTTTATTTTCGGGGACTCAACAAAATAACATGGGGAACAACATTCAACTGCTCTTAAGTGGGTTGTTGACCAACGACCGAAACATTCATGCTTGCTTCGCTCTGATTGGCTACTGACGTCAACAACTTTGCTCAACAGTCCTCATAAGAGCCGTTGCATGTTGCTTTGTTGCGACCCCGAAAAAAAAAAAAAAATGCTGAGAATAAGCAAATTTTAGCGATCGAATATCATTCACCGTCGTATGATATTCGATGGATTTGCATTTTATTTTGATGATATTCGATTGTTTCGTTGGTCTCACCGGAGACCGGTGAATTCCAACAATTGGAAATTTTGAATTCACCTCCGGAGGTAGATTTGATTTTCGAATTGTTGCAACCGTTGTCAGAAATCTCATCTTCTATCCTCTTTGACTCCTTTCGCCACGATAATTTCGGAAATGACGAACTTTTTGAATAAAGTTTATTGTACAGACCATGCGTAAAAGTCATTTTCCTATGAGACAACCATAATTTTAGCTTCGAAAACGCTAGTTTTTTTTTGTTAAAAATGGCCATGTCATTCAGAGCTGATTTAGAGGTTATGTTATTGAATATTATTATCGAAGTTTTCATTTTCACGAGAATATCATTCAGAAGTTCATTCTCGACTCTCATTGGCTAGCTTTTTCACCGATCAGCAGCATCAGTTAGCAATCATCAATTCTTGAAGTGAATGATATTCGATCCCTAAAATTTGCTTATAGCTATATACTCATATAGTGAGTGGTCTCTGTTTGTCTCTGGTTTTACCCAATACACACGGCCGCTTGTAAACAAACGTGCAAAATCGTATAAGTATATAGCGGCGCCTATGATTTCACTTGTAAACAACTCTCTATACACAAAGGGACTCTAGTTATTTCATTAGATAAAGATAAAACCGTTTTTCCTCTAATTGCGTCACGCAGGCACACACTTTTTCGAGGCTCGAGCGATCCTAAAAAAAAAAAAAAAAAATCGATTCCTCATCACGCGCAATGTCCACAACCGAATTAAAACCTGTCTCCTTCAAAAACAGGATTCTCCGTTTATACGGGACCAATTACACAATACGCGCATCTGATAACTCAATTCATCAGTGAATTTCCTTACAAGTTCAGTTCAAGACTCTCTCACACGACCGTAAAACAAGCTGAAGAGCGAATTTGCAAAAGAGCGTTGCGCAATTGATACAGCCTCCGGGTGAGCGATGCTATCATATCCTACGTCCATGACTAAACTTCTCTTAATAGATACTAATTTCGGTCGCGTAAAGTGTAATTAATATCCGGTAGGAACCACTGATGAGTGATGAACAAAGTGTTTTATGAGTTCGCAGAAACACGTAACATAGGTTTAAGTTTCCTCGCACAGCACGTGTGTATATTTTACGAAAGCTCGTGCGCGAAATCCTGTCAACTTTCGCTCTCTGAGCCTGAGCTGTGATTGTATCTGTACTTTTGTACAAGGACTTCAGCGCGCCTCAATGTGGAGGTATCAAATTTTTTTATTTTTTTTTTTTGCACGGGACACACAAGGCTTATCTATGCCATCTATAATCTCTATAATCATTGGCGGCTCTAAAAATGTGTCCTTCTCTCTCTTTGCATCATAAGAACAAGTGGGTTGGAAAAGGACACAATGGGGCAGTCGAAAGAGTTTTTATAAAGAAAATGAAAGTACTTGCGATGAGCTGAGAACAAAGATGCCTTTGGAATTTAATTAAGTCCCATTGTTTCGGAGATGATATTTTGGCCCAAAATACATTGTTTTAAATGGGAATTCCGCGTAGTAACGTCACTACGCACACGAGTTTTTACTACTTTACACGTGTGTACTTTTCAAAATCGGGACACTTCGGAAAAAACCAAAGGCACCATTGTTCTCATGCTCATCAAGTTCTAGGCTTATCAGAGATATACATATATAGGTTTAAATTACATGTTAAAAGTGTCGTCTGTGATTAAAAGATAAATTGATGAGAAATTTACGATCAGATTTTTGACCGTTTTTTGACAATATCAGACCGCAGTGCAAATGTTTCCCAAAATCTTCATTTCCTGACGTATGCAATTCTATCGCTCGAATGTATTGCTAACTGCATACAGTAAAAAATGAAGGCGTCTGAACTGAATGACGGCTAACTGCTTACGCGGGAAGATCGGGATTTGGATTATAAAGGAAAACGCAGAGTTGGCATGCAGGGGCGTAGTTGGGGGTCGAAAAGTGGGAGGGGGCTTGAAAAGAATGACTGATATTTTTTTTTTTTTTTTTTTTTTTTTTTTTTTTTTTTTTAACTTATCAAATTTCAACGCACCGAATTAATTTGGAAGCAAGTAACGTCTCTTTGCAGACGCGAATCTACTTATTATCTTCTATGTAAATCGAGCTCCAACTCTCTCCCGATTTGAAGTACTGCAAGGGAATGGAGCCTTGCCTGACCTTATAACCCATATATGCCCATTGGGTTGTTAACGACCCATCTTGTTGTGTTATTTTTGGACCACTATCAGTCAATTTGGACCAATTTTACTCGAAAACCAATTTTTGGAGTTTTTTGCTCGTAAAATTTAGCTGCCCCCAAAAATGTCTGTTCTTTTAATCTTTTCGTGTTTTCAGTTCTCAAATTGTTTTTTTTTTTTTTTTTTTTTTTTTTTTTAAACACATAAAAATTCCAAATAATTCTGGGCATTTTTGGGTTCAGTCCGAGGAAAAAAAAATTTCAAATAATTCTGGGCATTTTTGGGTTCAGTCCGAGGGAGGATGCCACCTTCCTTTTCCCTTCGTGGCTACGCCACTGTTGTCATGTCTGAATGTTTCTAATACTTTAAGTAAATGCTTTTAATTTTTTTCATTTGTCCAGGTGTTTCGCTGACGCTGATGTGCTACGGTGAAGAAGTGCGGCTCGGTACGATGGCAGACGCCGAACTTGTTCCAAAGCATTCGGTCATCCTCCGTGAATTCCCTGAGAAAATCCACCAATTGGCAACAGCGGCCGCCCTCCTCAGACAACAATACTCATCAAGTCTCTCATCTTTGGACCTAAGCGTTGACTCCGATTCCTCCCTTCAACTTAATTTCTCAGAGTGATCGACAAAAAAAAAGGCAGAAACATCGATAGGTCTCGAAAACAAGCTCTCTTAATTATATCGAATTATAGATTCTAAGATTCGAATCTTGCCACCACTCGAAAATAAGCTAACTTTGAAAATATCGATCTGTCACTTCGGAGATTCGAAACTTTTCAGCTCTTTAAAATAAGCTATCTTTGAAAATATGGATCTGTTACTTCTAAGATTCGATACTTTTCAACTCTCGAAAATTAGCTATCTTTGAATATATCGATCTGTAACTGCTAATATTCGAAACTTTCTAGCTCTCGAAAATAAGCTCTCTTCGAATATAATATCGAGCTATTATTTCTAAGATTCGATACTTTTCAACTCTCGAAAATAAACTCTCCTGTAATATATCGATCTATAACTTCCAAGATTCGATATTTTAAAATATCGATACTTTTTATCGGAACGTCCTCTCGTCTGATTTCTGTATTGGTCCTCATTTTCCCTCCTTGTCGTTGTAACGACATTGTTATTTTATTTATTTATGTAATTAATTTATTGTTGAAAATATCTTTTAATGGAACAAAATAAATTTGATATTTTTTACGCCTATCGTCCAAAAGAGTTTCCAGAAGTGGAGGGGGTCCACAAGGGGGCAGATCATTTACCTTATTATCGTTAAACCTTTTGTTAAGGCAGTCCATGAGTGAAGCTATTGGTCGACAATTAATTGTAAAACTTGACTTTTGTCATGCGGAATCCATGGATATTTTAGAAAGATTTTGTTTTTATGGAATAACTAAGTAACTGTGATATCAATTCAACATATACTCTAAATTTTTATTAATTTGTTTGGTTTAAATTATTCTTTATTGAACTTTCAAAACACTAAACTTAGTTTACTTATATAAAAATCATTAAATTATATAAATTTATACACATAAGTTTTTAAAAGCCAAACCAAGACTAAAGAGCCGGTCATGTAAGGATCATTCATGGATGACTTTAAAACATGAGCACTTTAACAAATGGTTATCGTTGCAAAAACCAAGTTTTACAATTATAGCGAGAGGACAGGCAAACAGTGGGACAGAAATGTTTCGGTGCCTGTTGTGCATCGGGGCATCAGTGGCGTAATGCGCAGTTTGGCAACGTTGCAATGTGTCCATTTAAACCCACACGAAATATCGAATGCGAAGGTGTTCACCGAACACCCAATAGTTCGATCCTTTTAATGGGTTTTAATGGACACATTACAACGTTGCCAAATTGCATGCTACGCCACTGCGGGGCATAGGCGGATCCAGCGATCTGGAAACTGCGCATTTTTTGCCTATTTGAATGTATGATAAAGAATAAATTCTTGAAGGGGCTGGAGCATCGGGACTAATCGCTTATTTCTCATGCAGTCAATTGGAAAGAATACGCTGTTGCCAGATTGCTGGATCCGCCGAACCTCAGATTTGCACCCAAACCTGAAAATAAAATACGCCCATCGACGCAAAATTCACGATTACGAAAGGAATGGGACCCGCTACGGCTACGCATTCGAATATAGTTTTTATAAATATAGTCAGTGGCATGGCGTCGCGTCCAATCTGGCAACATTGCATATAGTCCATTAAAACCCATGTGAAAGATCGAAACACTGGGGGTGCACAGTGCACTTCCTCGAATCGATATTTTACATGGGATCAAACGGACTAAATGCTGCGTTGCCGGATGCACGCGACGCCACTGAACATATTTGTAGTTTGACGTCACAACTGTCAAACTGTAGCGGCCGTTCCTACGTCTATGACCATTGACCATGGACCATGGCCTTACCGATGGCCATATGATCTATCCTGCGTGAGCATGCGAATGGCGCACTGTGGATTGAAATCAGGAATTTTTCCGGACAGAAATTGTTTTTTTGTTTTTTGTTTTTGCTTTGAACACATTTCAGTCCAGAAATTTTCTTAAGACAACTAAACATGCTTTTAGTCTCATTCTAAGCTCTAAAATTACAGTTTTTACCCATTTCAAGTTAGTTTGCTGCTCATTGTTTACAGTTTGAATTTTCACTTCCTCACTCTAACGAAGTTAAAAATTGAGAAAGTATTGAAATGGCGCAGATGTCTGCCTATCAGTCTGTATCCCGGCATAACTTTAGAAACCAATGATCCATGTACATCCAAATTTTGCAGAAAAGTTGCTTTAAACAATCCTCAGAGGGACATTTTTTGTTTTTTTTTTTTTGTTTTTTTTTTGTTTTTCGAAATTTTAAATTTTAACCCATATATGATCAAAATTATTTGACATTTTTAGGTGTGATTTTTTTTTTTTTCTCTCACAAAACACAATTTGAGAACTGAAAACACGAAAAAAATTTAAAAAAAAACAGCCAGTTTTTAGGCAGCTAAATTTTACTTGCTAAAAACTCCCTAAATTTGTTATTGAGTCAAATTGATCCAGATTGACTGACATTTGGTCCAAAATCAACACAACAAGTGGATCGTTAACGACCCACTGGACATAAATGGGCTGAGCAAGAAATGAAGGATAAGATGTTTCCTTTAAAATTAATGGGGAATAAAGGTAAACATAGAGAAAAATTGGAATATTTCAAATATAGCTGTTTGAATTTTGATTAAAATTTGCTAAAACATCCTGCAACCAGCCTACTGTAAAATTAACCCCTGGAGGGAGAGGGGGGAGGGGATTCTTGGGGTCTTCTCCAGAATATTATTACGGGGTTTGGGGGTCTCCCTCAGAATATTAAAGGGGGGTCTGGGGGTCTCCCCCAGAAAATATGACGAGGCCTGGACTTGGAGACCCCCCAGATTTAGTTTGATGTGAGAAAGTGTTTGCGGGGTATTCCTCTCCAGTTTATTTTCCCCGTAAAATTATGTCCGGGAAATTATATTTTTCGATCTACTGGGCGGCACGCATAGTGACGTTCAGTAGCGTACACAGGAATTTGTCTTTCTCTCTCTTTCCCCATTTGCACTCGTGTGTAAGAAAAAGACAGAAACAGGGGCTAGAACGTGTCTTCAGCCCCTATCTCTTTCCTTGGCTAGTACATACACTCAAACGGGAAAAGAGCGAGAGAGACTAATTTATTCCTGCGTACGCCATTGGTGACGTTGATTGGTCGATTCACAATCTGTAGACTTTACCTTTCTTAATCCAGATCCCCATGTAGCTTGTCTATCGATTGTCATGGATATAGAACGGATGAGACTTTATGGTGGAGGAGGAGGGGGGGGTAGGAGGAACTTAGGGAGTCGGTCGCCCGCCTCGTTGCGCGTTGATCGGACACAGCCTCCGGCCACTTTCGATAATGACCGCCTCCGTTTAGCGGTCGCCGCTGCCCCACGCACACTAATATAAAACGTGGATTTTTAGGATAAAAACATACATATATTTAGTGATTTCCTGTATACAAATATTTCTGACGCATAACAACTACAATCAGAATGGAAACTTCAGTTCTTTTTGAAGCGTTACTTTTTGTACAGAAAAACATAGTAAAACGCATTGAAAGCGTTGAAGAAATCTTTGGTGGAAAAATGAACCAGAAAAAACTTCAGTAGAGCTGACAAAAAATCTTGTATGCTGTAGCGCATCGAGAGTTTCTTCGTCTCTATCTTTCCTCCATTAAAAAAAAACGTATGTTAGACAAGGATGGACAACGGGATAAAACCCCCTCTTTCTGTTCTTTTCCTACTTATACATTCAAATGGGAAATGAGAGAGATGGAAGAGATCCTGGTTGTGCCAGCGCTTGTATGGATAACCAAATAGATTTTTTTGGGAAGTGTTTTGCTCGGTTATTTTTCTACTAAAGGTTTCTCCAGCGCTACCAAAGTGGTTTTTTGTAGTTTTGTTTTATTGTGCAGTCCGCTATTTTAAGAATTTTCAAACTATCCCCATGCAAAGCAAAGCGAAAGATTGCCAAGATTGGTACAGAGATATTCCACCATATTATGCACCGTTTTGCACCATTTAGAAGACACCTAAAGTGACCAATAAAATGTTTGTTTTGGTTCTTATGTGAGTTTTCATTTTGATTGCATTATTCTGTGTTTAGGACCAATACTTTTAAATTAGAGCCACCGTAGCGATTTGGCAAAGCAAGCTTGCAATCTGGATTCTGAAAAAGTTAAGTTTACTTAACGTTTCCAGTTAATAACGTTAAGTTTATTCAAAGTCATGCATCAAAACGAAAGAAGAAAAGAAAATCTTGACCCGAGAGTGAGTTTCCTGAAATTATCCTGGACAAAAAAAAAAGGTTGAGGACTGTTACCCCAAAGTAATCCTACAGCACTGTTAATATAACTTTTGGGATATTCAAACAAAAAGTTAAGGGAATATTTGATAATTTTGGAGTCTTCTCCAACGTTCAGTCTGAAAGTCCCTAAAGTTGGCGTCATTTTCTCCAAACTTGAACCTCAATTATTGCCGGTGCAATGGCAAGTAAACTTCGGGAGTATGGTCCCAAGTTTTTCCCCCGTTTGAGATCAAAGTCCTGATATTTTCCGGGTTATATGATTATTCAGTCTTTAGAAAGACAACCTGTGTCATCTACCTCTTGTCCATCTCATCTACTAAAACTTTACGAATTCCAAATTTTAGAATGGAAAATGTATTTTCAAAATTTGGCGGGTAGGACGGTTCCCAAAGGCAGATCCACCAATCTGGCAACTGTGTATTAATCCCATTTGAATGCATGAGAAACAATCGATTAGTAACAGGGCCATGGCCCCCTCAAGAATCGATTGTTTCTCATGTGTTCAAATGGGATGAATTCATGGTTGCCAAATTGCTGGATCCGCCCAAACCGGTTTTAATAGAGCCACCCCTTTTGCCTCTGCGTGAATATTTTTAAAATAATGTACTTACAGTCAACGAATTAAATAATGTCGGCAACTCCCAAGATTTTGCTGCAGATAGTCTATCTGGAATACTAAACACAACGATTTGAAACATTGCAGGTGGCCTATCTTTCTAAAATATGAGGAGTCAAACTTACATTATTTAAGTCGCCGACTGTGCATGTTGACCCAAGGTACTTATATTTAACAGGTATGCTCGACTCGCTTCCCGCGTCATCTTCAGTGGCGCGCAGTTCAAAAAGCATCCCAAGACGGCCGACAAAAGAAGAAAACAGTGTATACTCTTTCCAGAAAACATTGGGCTTCCCTCTCCAGAAAAGCAGAAAATAGCCCGATGTTTTCTGGAAAGAGTATACAATGTTTTCTTCTTTTGTCGGCCAGCTTGGAATGCATTTTGAACTGCGCGCCACTGAAGATGACGCGGGAAGCAAGTCGAGCATACCTGTTAAATATAAGCACAGAATAACACAATCAGAACGGAAACTCCCATAAGAGCCAATGGAAGCAAGTTTGCAATTTAACGGCACCAATATGCAACGCTGTGGTCCTATATCCCAACATGGCGGACTAGTGTAATTAGTGTTGAAACTCATTTATTTCTGTAAATTCTGGAAAGAAATCTTAAGTTTCCGGCCTCACTTTTATTCTAATGGCATTTCAGAATGAAAATTTCGCGGATCATGTCCAATATTTCTTTTTTCGAACGCGAATCCAAATGTAAACATCCTATATCCCAACATGGCGGACGCGAAATGAATTTGCTTCAAAATCCGACAGAGTTTCCGTTCTGATTGTATTATTCTGTGATATAAGTACCTTGATGTTGACCCACTGTGCGGCGGCGTAGAGCCGAGAATTTCCTTGCGCATGCGCGGTAGAGGCCGCGATCGGGATCAGTCGAACGGGCGGACATGGCAAGCTTCTGAGCTTCTATTCTGATATCAGGTATCGTTACGAATTCGGGCACTTTAATTACGAAAATCACCCAGGACCGGTCAGCTCCAGCTCTCAACGCATGAAGGAAGCACTGGAGTCGAGTCGTGCTGGGAGGGAGGAGCGAGGGGTGGGGGGAAAGAAGAGAAGAATAAAAAATACAGACAGACAGAGCAAAAGAGAGAGAGAGAGAGAGAGGGAGGGAGAGAGAGAGAGAGAGAGAGAGAGAGAGAGAGAGAAAGAGAGAGAGAGAGAGAGAGAAAGAGAGAGAGAGAGAGAGAGAGAGAGAGAAAGAGAGAGAGAGAGAGAGAGAGAGAGAGAGAGAGAGAGAGAGAGAGAGAGAGAGAAAGAGAAACAGGAGGGGAAGAGAGAGAGAGGGGGAAAAGAGTCTCATTAGGTACCCTATACCCATACTTACAGTCGCGTTCAGTCAAAGCTCGCTTCACTTTCACTGTGCGTAAGAAAGTGAATAAATGCAGTTTCATTACTTTCCACAGTCACTGTTGCCGCGTGGGGTTTAAAATTATATTCGCGCTCATTATGCGTTCTTCTTTTTTCTTCATGTTTTTAAGGCTTATATAGTTTTTGATACGTCGTGCGTCGATCATTCTCGCACAGAGCTGCCGTTTTGCGTATAATTAGACGCATTTTTCAATTCGCTGATGATTCCCTTGGTTGAGGAAAGACTACACACTTCAGTCTAGTGTATAACTTTAATGCACGAAAATGCTCGCATCTGTAATCTTTTCTCAACCGGTAAAGTCGTCGACGACTTTAAAAAAACTTGCGATTATTTTAATTAATTAACGGAGTTTCCACCGATTGAGAAAAGATTACAAATCAATCATCGGTGAATTGAAAAATGCGATTAATTATACGCAAAACGGCAGCTCTGTTCTCGCATGCAGTGACGGCTTGTGCAATTTGGCGACGGTGCCCCCTCCTGTCATTCAAACGAATTTAAAACAATCGATTCCATCAGCCTCTTCAAGAATCGCTTATTCTACCTAAGTTTAAGAGGAAAAATTGCAAAGATGTCAAATCGCACGAGCCGCACTGAATAAAAAGATTACCAGAAGCATGCCGATATGTGAACTAATGAGAAAGATAGTACAATTACCAGAATTCTAGTGTTTGTACCATAGTTCTTGAAAATGTTGAGGAAATTCTAGTTCTATAACCATATTCTGGTACTATAACACCAGAATTTTCAAGTCAAAGTACTAGACTTTCTGTTTCACATATCGTTGTGCTTCTGGTAATATTACTAGATTTAAGGATTTTTATTTTTTTTTCAGTGCGCCATTCTGCTAGCCTGAGATAGAGTAACAACATTCTGTTGAATTGTATGTGATGGAATAGATCGAAATGTATTGACATTTTTTATGTCTTTCATTTTTTTAAAGAAATACGCAAAATGCGCGAAATTATTTTTCCTGTACTATATCGTAACTAGCGTACATGATTACATATCAGTTAATTCAAATGGTTCACAAACATTGATTCTTTAATTGTCTTTCTTGTTTGCTCCAAACGATCGGATCAGAATGGAAAATATTTGCGATTATAAATATTTTGTTGATCTTCTGTCCGCTCGAATTCTTGGTATACATAGGTCAAGTAATATGAGAGAAAAATCCGCAGTTCATTAATTTCCTCAGCCACTGATGCTACATGCATTTTCATACCTTCTTTGACCCTCTTATTTTCAGAATCAACAGAAAGAGAGCCGTCGCATGACATTCGGCAATATTGTTTTTCACCCACTTAAACCCGTGAAAAAAGTTAAACTATTAGGGGTGAACAGTGCATTTTCTCAAATCGATATTTTCGATAAGTTCAAATGTACGAAACACAGTGTTGCCAGATTGCTCTCGACGTCATTGGGCGGAATCCAAATCAAAACAGAGTCGTAGAAAGATGAGAGAAAAGCCGGTTTATAAATGTCTTCAAGCCAAGATCAAGACGCAGAGCTTTGTAAACGCGGTCGCAATCGTGAAGTGTGACTTTGCACAGCTTTTCCTTCTTGTATACGTAACTGTAACAGATCTTCTTTTTGTTCCTCGATCATGTTGAAATATCACAGATCAGATCGTATAATTTTCTAAGAAATAAAGACTGACACAGAGAAGCTAGTTTTCAAAATTTACCAGATTCTCAGATTACTTATATGCATATGAAGTGGTTTTTTTCTGTACAGCGTTATGTGCCTACAGTTTCAGTGCGAGAGCGAGAAATGATGGCGTAACATGAAATTCGTCCTCTCCTTCAATTTCTCTCTGTCTCTCTCCCTCGTTCATTTAAACCTACAGCTTAAAAGAGGATGAACAATTGGATGAACCTGCATTTAATTATCCTTCTCCTCTCCTAGTTTACACTGTTTACAGGGTGTCTCAGATTGCCAAAACCAGGTTCGACTCTCGACCAAACTAGTGAGGAATCAGTTGTAGAAATAAGTTTAAATGTAATATCTCATTCAGTAGCGGCTAGTGCAATCTGGCAAAAGTGCTATTTTGCCATTTAAATCTGTGCTAAAAGATCGATTCTAGGTGAGGCACAGCGCCTCACCAAAGAATCGATCATTTTACATAGGTTTAAATGGAGAAAGTCCATTGTTGCCACATTGCACGAGCCGCCACTGATCTCATTCAAATAATCCACTTTCTCCCCCGCCTTTTGTTTCCCTTCTCCCTTTTCTGTCCTATAAAGAGTTTAGATTCGTCGATTTGAGAGAATTTAAAAAAAAAAAAAAAAAAAAAAAAATGATTTAACCCTTTATGGACCATTCCCGAGTATACTCGTTTTCTCTTTTAGTCTATTTCACATTGTTTCTGTCTTCATTTCGGATAAACACGACTATCGATTAAAACACTACTTACAAGATAAGCTTTCTCCGGGCGCCTTCAATGCATCGTATAGGCAATTTCAACTCCCCAGAGTACGAACAGTTATATACCATCTCTATATATAAACGGAAGAGGCGTTCTCTTGAACAAACCCGGCCCTTTAGAGGGTTAATTATTTGGACACTCATGAGCAGACTAGATCTTGACTCCCGGGGTGTTAGGCAACCAGTGTTACCAAATTTTGCGGAAAATTCAACAATGGGGCAGTTGCACGGGTCTGAAATGTTGTGTTTGTTGTAAAGAAAATGAAAGTACTTGATGAGCTGAGAAGAAAGATGCTTTTGGTTTCTAATTAAGTCCCATGGTTCCGAAGATGAGATTTTGGCCCAAAATACATTGTTTTAAATGGGAATTCCGCGTAATGACGTCACTACGCACACGATTTTTTACAACTTTACACGTGTGAATTTTCAAAACCGGGACACTTAGGAAAAAAAACCGAAGGCACCATTGTTCTCAGCTCATCAAGTACTATCATTTTCTATAAAAAAAAACACAACATTTCAGACCTTTGCAAATTGCCCCATTTCTGAAAACCACATGATTTTGATTTTTTTATGTGTACGCGTCTTAACGGACTAGATCTCGTGGTGATGAGCAACCTGCGTTGCCAACTTTTGTGGATAATTTAAAAATTCTTTTTTAAGTTAAATGGGAAGGTTGAATTATTATACAACGTTACTTTTCTCCCTGTGACGGCTGGTTCAAACTGGCAAACAATCTCTTCGCCGTTCAAGTCTGTGATAAACATTGATTGAAGGGAAGGGGGGGATTGCGACTGCTTACCCAAGAATCGATTATTTTATATTGGTTTAAATGAAACTAATGCGTTCTTGACACTAAACGCGGTCTGTTCAGATCTTCAGAAGAAAAGCACTAGTGGCCTTTCAGGGTGTGAACACCCTGTATATTCAGATGGACAATAGAAGAAAGAGGGGTAGACGCGATTCCAGAAGAGGTTACGCCAATGAGCATGACCCAATCAAGATAAAAGTAATTCAAAACCTTCGGAGTATCAGTATTCATTGAAAGTGAAATTGCAGTCTCCGAATCTAGTAATTCAAATAACACAACACCATTCAAGAATTCGAAACTCTCTTTTCTTTAACCTTCAACGTATTCGACACGGTTTCCTTAAGAATATTATTTCAAAATTTGTGGCAATAAGGAGAGGACGTGTCGACCTTAAGATAGGGCAGTTGCAAGGGTCTAAAATGTTGTGTTTTTATGAAGAAAATGAAAGTAATTATGAGCTGAGAACAACAATGGTACCTTTGGTTTTTTCCTAAAGTGTCCCGGTTTTGGAAATACACTCGTATTAAGTTGTAAAAAATCGTGTGCACCGTGACGTCACTACGCGGAATTACCTTTTAAAAAAAAAATATATTTTGGCCCAAAATCTCAACTCATCCGGAACAATGGGACTCTTAAGGTGATTCCATGGCACGTGACCAAGGCGATCGATTAGTCCATCGATTATAATGGTCCTTACCCGGAATATGTGGATTTTTTTTGTTAAACCAGGATTGTCAGCACCTGGAGGTAGATCGAACAAAGATATCTGTTAAGTTTGGATGTTCGAATCCGGAAAATAAGGACGTAACTATGCAAATTCGCACAATCGCTGTTTGACTTATCGTATCGCACAACGGATTCCGATCGACTAATCGATCGCCTTGGTCACGTGCCGTGGAATCACCTTAATTAGAAACCAAATGCATCTTTGATCTCAGCTCATCAAGAACTTTCATTTCATTTATGAAAAACACAACATTTCAGAACTTTGCAACTGCCCCATTGGTTGGTCTTACAAGGGGTCGAGGCTCAGAAGTCGCCGCCTCCGATTTTGGAAACAATTGCACGAAAATGTAGCTAAAGTAAAACTAGTAGACCTGTGTTTCTCACTTTTTGCCAATGGGCCTTCCTAAAGCGTCAGGAATTTTTTAAAAGTTGCCGAAATTCACGTAAAAACCCGATCGGAGAGCGTTCCGAATATTTACGTGAATTTTTGCAAATTTCAAAAAATTCCTGACGCTTTAGGAAGGCCCATTGGCAAAAAGTACGTGAGAAACACGGGTCAAATAGTTTTACTTTAGCTACATTTTCGTGCAATTGTTTTCAAAATCGGAGGCGGCGACTTCTGAGCCTCCCCTTGTTAATAATAATCGATTTTCTAAAATCGATACTTTTGCATAAATACAAAAGTGAGAAAAACTATAATCAATTCTTCACGAGTCGGGTGTCATGGATGCGCGTGCTCAGTGACGAATTTGATAGACGTCATCGCATGCTACTAAAACGCACGAAAGTAATCGTGAAACGAAAAAACACTGCTCGTAGGCAATTTTTTTTTTTTCGCTCCAATTTTATGAAAATGGATTCATCTAAATATTTTGTTGACCCAAGCGCAATAAGTATAGCCCTAGCTGAAAACGGATATGCACTTTCTTTTTGTCAAAGAACTCAATTAACTTATAACTTTTTCCCTCAGCTATACCTAATCCTCTCCAGATCGATTTGCGGTGATCAAGAAATAAAAATAAGAACTCAGTATATGATCATGGATCAGTAGGCATACAAAAGACCGTCAAAAGCCCTTATAAGAGCGTTATAATTATGGAACGGAGTGGAAATGGAGATTAATAATGGATATTTTGTTTTGGCCGCTGGTGATGGGCGGGTGCAGTGCATGTTGCATTTTTTGAGAGAGGTAGGAGAGCTCATGAAGACATAGGGTCAGCTCATCCGAATGAAGCTTGATATAAACCGTAATGCTGGTTTCTGAGGAGGAGCACACCCCATGATTAACAGAGCCGTTAATTCTGGGAGAGCGTCTCATTTCGATTTCATCGCGTCGTCGCGTCGTTCGTGCATATTTAGATTTCATAAATGACGACAATCGATTGAATCTGCGCACAGTGAGTTCATTAGGAAGATTTTTTTGGATATGCGAAATGTTTTGAAAAAATCTCAACTTAATTTATACAATTAAGGGGGTATCCTACCCAAACATTTTTTTTCACCAGTTAACACCCAAAATTTCTGAAATTTTGGCAATGGAATAAGCACATTGAAATTAGGCAACCCTGAAATTTTTGTTGTGGTGGTTGCATACATGCCCCTGAAATTTAATCATAAGCAGCAAAAAAGGTCGTTTACAGGAAAGTTGCTAGAGCCTGATATAATTGCTCTATCGACTTGTTCTTTGGCTCAAATGATGCACAATTAGATTCTCTGTGATCTGTTGGAGACAGATTTTTTTTTTTCAATGCTTAGTTGCCCGGGTAAGAATTTTTCAATGGCATATATTTTTTTAGCTTACTTTTTCACTTTAAACTTCAATTTGAAAAAAATATTGAGGGTAGGTTAAAAATCTGATTCCAACAGATCACAGATAATACAATTTCGAACATTTTAAAAAAAAAATGAAGTCTGTAGCTCAATTAGGGACTGAGATACCAACTTTCCTGTGCGGCAAAACAGGGGAAAATTAACATGCTCTAAAAATGGAAAAAGAAAATAACAAACATTTATTTTTTGCTCACCATTAAATGTGTAAATTATTGGCGCATGACTTTAAAAAATTAATTAAAAATATTTCTAAGCCTTTAAAAAAAAAAAAAAAAACCAAAAATATCACGTTCTTCACGAGGATTTCTTGAACAAGAAATGTCAAAAAAGTCAAAATCCCCAAAAATTGCTAAAGTGACCCAAATTTAGGGTAGGATACCCCCTTAACAAAATTCAAAGATGGCGATCGAAAGAGCGGGCCCAGTGGCGCGGCGTCGCGTGCCATCTGGCAACAATGCGACTCCTCCATTTTAACTCCTAAAATATATCGAATTTTCCTTGTGCACTGTGCATCCCCTGAATTCGACCTTTTACACGAGTTTAAATGGGTAGAATGCAGTGTTGCCAAATTGCACGCGACGCCACTGAGTAGGCCACAATGGGGTGGTCCCATAAAATCTCAGGTTTTTCTATAATGAATCATCACGTTTCTCAGTATAGGAAGTTGCAATAATGAGATGGAACTTTTTCTTCAAGGCCAGCTCATTCGCAGTAGCGGCCCGTGAGATTTGGCAACCATGGATTTTTCCCACTTAAACTTAGGTAAAAAATCGATTCAAGCGGAGGCTGGCAGCCTCCTCGAGTTTCGATTGTTTTCCATGTATTTAAATGGGATAAAAACACTGTTGCCAAATCGAGCCGCCACTGCTCATTCGGCCGCCATCTTTGAAGGATATCACATCGAGATAAGAGCTATCGCTTTGTGTGTATTTAATAAGATTTTTTTTTAACTCATTAATCACGGAAAAAAAAACTACGGTGAAAATAACCATACGGATACCTGATTTTGGTACCTGCTAGATGTTATGGTAATGTTAACCAGAAGTATACTATGTTTTGACTATAGGTACTGGGCGATGTTACCTGATTGCAAGTCGAATTTACTCAAAGTATCTGTAAATGTACCATGCTTCTGGTCAAGTTTACCACAACATCTAGCAAGTGCCAAAATCAGGTATCCGTATGGTTATTTTCACTAATATTTTTTTTTCCGTACATGATCCTACGGAGTGACTTTAAAAAAAGTCTTCACTAATAGGTTAAAATGGTTTCCGCTCGAAAAATGGGGCTTTTGCAAACTTTTGCTGCGAGCAAATGAAAAGTCCCATCTGATGTAAAAACTAGAAAAAAGCACGAACATCACACTGATAAAGTCTAAGATATGTCAATACACATTAGTTGCAAAATTGCAGTATCCGCCCAGGATTCAACTCCTCAATCCCCTAAAGCAAAAGTTTGCAAGGGCCCCACAGAAATAGCTTCTTCCGTTCACAGAACAATTTCAACACAAGTCTTATAATTTAATTTTTTAATGACTTCCTTATTTGCATGTATTTTTTTGTTTAAGTTTCGAGTCGGCTTCATCGCAGGTTTCAGGAAAAGAAAAGAATACAGATCAGAGTATTTATTCTTGAGCCTTACATTGAAAAAGTTCAACCGGTGGAATTATCCGTGAATTGAAAAATGGCATTAAATAATTATTGTCGGATACACACATAGGTGGCACTCAATGGAGCGAGTCAATGGGAGGTGTCGGACATGGACCATGTGACTAAAAATGCAAATTTGTGGTGCGTTTTTACGGTCACAAAATGCATTGTAAGGGGTGATTCTTGTCCGAAATTTCACGAAAAAATCAACGAAATCATTTAGAAACTTTCACATTGCCTATCAATGAAGATACAAGCATCTAAAGTTGAAATACCATATCCGCGACCCCTCCCACTGACTAGCTCCACTGTGGGATAGCTCTGATACACGTTGCACGTTATGAACGCAGAATGAGTTTCGCTTACTCCGCATTCTAACTTCTGTGCGTCTTCTTCTCGGCGGAGGCTCGAAAATTATTTATATGATACGGTCCGAGAAATTCAAAATATTGCAATCGAGATACGATGAGAGCTACAACGACACAACTCCGGTGTTTTTTAAAATAGGAGATGCGTCGTTCTCGCAATAATCGCCTCAATTAGGTAGGACGCTCGGCTATAATTTTGATCGAGATATGTGGGGTATTGACGTTCACACTTCGTCACGCTTACCATAAAGCTTTGGACACTAGCCGGTGATGCAGAAGGGTATAATTAAAGTAAAACTGTCTATTAAAAAAAAAAAAAAAAAAAAAAAAAAAAAAAAAACTGGATTAGAATCGAAATCAGAGGCAGCTAAGAGAAGGCCCAATCGCAATTGACTCGAGGTGGGTGGGATGGGTCCACAGGAGCTATACAGTTGAAATGACGCACGACATTCTAAGAACATTTTTACGCGCTAGTTTTTTAACCTGGTTGCATATTTTGTCACAAATGTTTCGGGAACGTTTTGATGAAATAGTGATGGAAACAGTCAGGGACGTCATATAGAGAAGGGCAGGAGAGTGTGAAGGCAATTGCCCCCTCCTAAGGACACATCTTGAAATTTAAGGAAAAATGAAATTTGGATTTTAGGGGGGGGGGGGGTGCGCAAATACATCCCGCGCATTCGGTTGTGAATAAGTCAGTCAGTCACTCTCTCTCTCTCAAAAGAGTTTTCGCCGGTTTTTTTCTCACGTTATTTTTTCTCTCTCGTTCTCTCTCGTTCTCTCTCTCTCTCTCTCGTTTTCGGTTTTTATTTTATAATCTCTAAGTACGTTTTTCTCAGTTTAATTTCTCCGTTTTTTAATATAATTTCTCACCATCGTTTCAAGTTTCGTCCGTTTCATCATACAAGCAACAACATGGGCTAGCCCTTCGCAACTTCATCTTTAATCACCTACCAAAGGTATATATTTAGTTTACAGTTTTACATTCATCATTTAAGGAGCAAAAAAAATTTTTTTTTTTAGAATGAGGCTTAGACTAACTTCTTTAAATTAAGGTTAAAAAATATGAGGGAAACAAACCGAACCTGCGTGAGAAATGTCCATAAGAGCTTTCCATCATACATGGCGGCCTCTCCGCGTGCTGCCTCAGTATCACAACAACACGGAAAAAAACTACGGTGAAAATAACCATACGGATACCTGATTTTGGCACCTGCTAGATGTTATGGTAATGTTGACCAGAAGTATACTATGTTTTGACTAGGTACTAGGTGATGTTACCTGATTGCATGTCGAATTCACTCAAAGTATCGGTAAATGTACCATACTTTTGGTCAAGTTTACCATAGCATCTAGCAGATGCCAAAATCAGGTATACGTATGGTTATTTTCACTGATCTTTTTTTTTCCGTGAAAGTAGGAGACAATAGACGCCATGTCAGTGGCGCAACGAGAGTTTTTTCATCTCTATCTTTTCTCCATTAAAAAACGCGTGTTAGACAAGGATGGACAACGGGATAAAACCCCCTCTTTCTGTCCTTTTCCTCCTTATACACCCAAATGGGAAATGAGAGAGATGGAAGAGATCCTGGTTGCGCCATGCGCCAGTGCGCCAAGTTATCAGTTTTTGACAATTTATTTACATCCTCTTGGTTCTCTTAAATAATAGTCATTTCCCATGCCTGAAAACCGATACCTTTGATTGCGTAAAATTTTGGGCCCTTTGTGACGGGAGATGGTCTTGGTGAAATCGCCTCAATTTTTTTAACTTAAAAATACGAAAAATAAAAAAAAGGGTTCTATAGCTGAAGATACGACGCGTCTAACACTTTTCAGATTTACTCTAGCGTTAATAGTTTTTTGTATAAAAAAAAAAAAAAAAAAAAAAAAAAAAAAAAAAAAAAAAAAAAAAAAAAAAAAAAAAAAACAAGATTCTTACTTTTGAGACGACCCTCGTATATTAGGGAAAGGAATCTTTTCACCGTCATAAAAATCATAAAAGCTATTTCATCGATGGAGCATGTAATTATATGTGCCAACGCATCCGTAGATATGTTTTATCCGAGTGGTAAAAGCTATATAGATTAATCAGAAAGGAGAAAATAGCTTATAAAATAAAAAGTGAATGTTTTAAAGAGGGGGGGGGGTGGAAACGGAGCAGTAGGTCCTACTTGACGAGAGATAAATATCAACTCGGCGCAGTGTTGCTAGACCTTGCGGCTTTTCCCATAAGAACCACTGGCGCAACCAGGATCTCTTCCATCTCTCTCATTTCCCATTTGAATGTATAAGTAGGAAAAGGACAGAAAGAGGGGTTTTATCCCGTTGTCCATCCTTGTCTGACATAAGTTTCTTAATGGAGGAAAGAGAGAGATAGTGATTAGTGAATCATTGGCGCAACCAGGATCTCTTCCATCTCTCTCATTTCCCATTTGAATGCATAAGTAGGAAAAGGACAGAAAGAGGGGGTTTATCCCGTTGTCCACCCTTGTCTAACATACGTTTCTTAATGGAGGAAAGAGAGAAATAGTGATTAGTGAATCATTGGCGCAACCATAGGATCTCTTCCATCTCTCTCATTTTCCATTTGAATGCATAAGTAGGAAAAAGACAGAAAGAGGGGGTTTTATCCCTTGTCCACCCTTGTCTATAACATACGTTTCTTAATGGAGGAAAGAGAGAGATAGTGATTAGTGAATCATTGGCGCAACCATAGGATCTCTTCCATCTCTCTCATTTCCCATTTGAATGTATACGTAGGAAAAGGACAGAAAGAGGGGTTTTATCCCGTTGTCCATCCTTGTCTAACATACGTATCTTAATGGAGGAAAGAGAGAGATAGTGATTAGTGAATCATTGGCGCAACCATAGGATCTCTTCCATCTCTCTCATTTCCCATTTGAATGTATAAGTAGGAAAAAGACAGAAAGAGGGGGCTGTATCCCCTTGTCCATTCTTGTCTAACATACGTTTCTTAATGGAGGAAAGAGAGAGATAGTGAAATAAGAACACATAGAAAAAGCAGCAAAATCTGGCAACACTGACTCAGTGTAAGGAGGTTGGGTTATAGGAGTTCAGCAAAGAGAAGAGTAATGAATGAAATAAAATATACCGTCACTGGTAGATTCAGGAATGCTTTTCTCTCTCTCTTTCCCCGTTAGAAACGCGTGTGTTAGAAAAAGACAACTTATAGGGGCGTCACATGATTCTCGTCCCCTCTTCTATCCTTTTCTAACACATGCATTTCTAATGGAGAAAGAGAGAGAGAGAGAGAGAGAGAGAGAGAGAGAGAGAGAGAGAGAGAGAGAGAGAGAGAGAGAGAGAGAGAGAGAGAGAGAGAGAGAGAGAGAGAGAGAGAGAGAAGAACAATTTCTTGGATCAGCTATAGTGTAAACCGTGTTTAAGTACAGTTCGCAGTTACAGGAAGTGCTGCGAGAGGAAAATGGTCCATTTCAACTCGATCCGAATCTCTAGCGTGATTTTTAAGTACACAAAACGGTTCATTCATTAATCCGATTCATTCACGATGCCCTTGGTTCCGTTCGATCAATAAATCCACACCGAGTGGATTCCATTCACATCCTGAGTTTTGAGAATTATTTTGAACGATAATTTCACATGAATGAAATGTCAGTCATTCAAGATTGTGATTTTGAAGAAATCAAATATGCTTATCTCAGGAGTCGCAGTAAGTCACAAGAATGCATTTAAACTGACGAAATATTATAAATGATATGAAAATGAGCAACAAGTGAAGCGCAGAACCTACGAAGGAAATTTTGTTTGTTTTGTGACCGAGTCCGGTTCCGGTTCGGTCATTTGGTGACTATGTAATTATGATATGCACGATTATCTGTATAGTATTTATCAGTTACGTTTTAAAGGTAATATTCTAATATTAACACTGTTTAACACCATTCCATACTATATTTCGGGTAGATAAATGTAATACAATACAAATTGAAATTTTCCCATTCACATTTTTGGGAATAAGTCAAGTATTTGTAACCTATCTAGCAACGTAAGTTTCGGAAACCGTAACTTGGTCACGAAATTCGAAACGAAAGAACGCAGACACCCATTTGATTGTATAGTAATTGTTTGAACTCGCTCGTAGAAAAATAAGATGGCTGGATAAACAAACGCGGTATTTTTAGCATTATTCTGGTTAGTGGAACAAGAGACCTGGTAGAATGAACGAGACGGATTGTTCTCGCAACATCGAGAGATTGAAATATTTCAGCTTGAAACTTACAGGATATCTTCCTGAGGTAAGTTTGCAGGTGCTGACATTCCTCAAATTTGTACACTGAAAAAAATGAAATTACTGAAAAAGCAATTAAGTTTTGTAAAATCAGTAAAATGAAGCACAGGCTAATTTTACTTGTTATTTTTAGTGAATTCTACAAAACTTATGGTTAATTTCACGATTTGAATTGAAAATTTTGCTTAGGTTTAAGTAATTTTTCTTTGTGGATTGCAAATTTTTCAATCTAAATAGTACATTCTACAATCCAAATCATTGTGACTTTTGCATATTACATAGCTGTCTTGGCGTGACAGCTATGCGACTTGCAAAAATTACAATGCTTCGGATTGTTAAATTTACAATCCGAATGGTACGATTTATGATTCAAATTGTAAAATTAATAAAACTTAAGCAAAATTTACAATCCATAATATAAAATTAGCTGTTTGTTACCAAAAATGGCTGGTAAAATTAACCTTTGTTTCATTTGACTGATTTCACAGATTTGTTTTTTTTTTCAGTGTACATTAGGCGTAAACTCTTCAATTTTAGCCAACAAATGTTGACTTTTTGAGCAGCGCTAGTGACGCATCCATCGGATTTAGATCTAAACAAGCTTGGAGTCACCTTACAATGTCAGTAAGAAATTTAAATTGTGTGAAGCGGCCTGAGTTCCGTAAACGTGTAAACTTGGGCTTGGTCACAGTATACTGATCGTCTTATCTTACACACCAGTGTAACTCAACGTCAGAAAAACAGCAAAGTCGGAGCGTAGAACTAACATCTTCTTTTTGATTTGCATTACACACGACGCACGGTGGATCGAGTAAATGGGGACCAGCGGACATTTCGCTGTGAGGGTTTGATTTGTGCAAAAAGTTAGACAGTTATACATGAATTCCACTTATTTTTTCACGAGGAATCCAAATCTTTAGCTCCCAGAATCGTATATTTCTTTATTTTCACCCCATACCGCATTTTCGTGCCTAGAAAAATGTTTGAAAAATGGGGACTTTTTAAGGAAGCTTAGCATTGGTACATTGAAATATTTTACATAAAAGGACGCGTTTTTTGCGAGCCCCCATGGCTTTCGATAACTTAATCAGTACATATTTCAATTTTCAAAAAAATGTTAAGACCAAAAGATTGGGGGGGGGGAGTCCCACACAGAAATATTGACGAGTAGGATTATCCATGCAAATAAAACTTATATATGCTCCCTTTTATTTTTTCAATCATTAATTTTATTAATTACCATGAGTAAATTGAAAAATCGTGATTCGTTCAATTTTGTAAAAATTCCCGTCGGATTTAAAATTACAGACGATTTAGTGATCCACCTCACAGAAAACTTAAATTTAGTTATTCCTGTAAGGAGCTCTATTGCTTTTAGAAAGTTTGTCTACAGTTTTATTTTTCGGGTGAAAGGGTTTTTTTTGAAAAGTGTAGTAGGAAACCAGATCGATTCGAGGATAAATAAATATGGAAGCTGACTAGGGGAAAGAATTCCAGTTGCCCGGTGAGTTCAAAAAACAAAAATTAAGTGAACTCTTTAAGTATCTTGTTTACTTACTTTGATCACGATCTCTCCCTGATCTGGGCTTTCGATTAACCCTAATTAGTGCCCAGATCAGGGAGAGATCGTGATCAAAGTAAGTAAACAAGAGACTTAAAGAGTTCACTTAATTTTTTTTTTTTGAACTCACCGGGCAACTGGAATTCTTCCTCTAGTCAGCTTCCATATTTATTTATCCTCGAATCGATCTGGTTTCCTACTACACTTTTTAAAAAAAACCCTTTCACCCGAAAAATAAAACTGTAGACAAACTTTCTAAAAGCAATAGAGCTCCTTACAGGAATAACTAAATTTTAAATTTTCTGTGAGGTGGATCACTAAATCGTCTGTAATTTTAAATCCGACGGGAATTTTTACAAAATTGAACGAATCACGATTTTTCAATTTACTCATGGTAATTAATAAAATTAATGATTGAAAAAATAAAAGGGAGTGAACGATTGCCGATGAAATAAAAAACGCAACTGATTTGGTAATTAAGACGCTAATTTTTTTTTTTTTTTTTTCGAATACACGCGAGAATCTCGCGGAAAATCACCAGATTGTTTCCCCCAACCCTTTCTTCCACCAAATGGTTCAGCCCGTGGTTGGCTGGCCGTGCAGAAAAGTCTTCACATTTTACATTGATTCTTTTGGTAAACAGTTATGATTTTTCTGCACAATTTGGCAACCATGGTTCAGCCACTTCATTTTTCCGTAGAATTGTGCATTAGTTGGAGAAGATAAAATGCTGTAAAATCAGTTTTTTACAGTTTCATCAGGAGGACGGGATAGACAGAGCAACGTCTCTCTTCAGATCGGGTCTTTGGTAAGGTGAGGATTTTGATTTGACGGAAATCGCCACCCAAAAATTGAAAGGTTTTTGCCCTCTAAGACTCTTTGGCGCAAAGATGCGCAAAAAGTGTGAGGTATTGCCAGGTTCCTAGGGGTGTAAGGCGTCGGGAAAAACCTCGGTTACACGAAAGTTCAGGCAAGTACGATTCTAAAACCTTAGTTATTCTTCAAAAAATGGCTTATTTCAGGGTCTTCAAGAAAGTCACTCTTCTCAGCCAATAATGGGAGCAAAAACAACTATGTGGGGTGTTTTCTGATCAGAAAGTAGTCTAGAATCATCAAAAAATATAATAATTGCATTTATACAACCAGCACTGCCAAAATTTTTGACTTAAGGTCACCAAACCTGAGCTGAGAAACACGTGGAATTAATTGACTTCCAAAACAGCTAACTTCCAGCCACGGTCAGAGCACCACAAAAGGCAAAAGAAGAAGATATGCGACTCTTTTCCAATCCTTTTGAGGTCCTAGAACAAGGTTTTTTGGTCGGAAATTTAATTTTTAAACTCCGATTTTGAGCGAAATGTCCGACCCTTAACATTGGCTCAGCCCATAGTGGGTGGCACCCCCGAGTAGTCGGGGGGCAGGCCGAAGGGTCATAGCTACACCTCCGAGGGCCCCAGGGCAAGATGCATTTCGGGGGCCGGGGAACCGCCAATGTAATTTTAAATAGGAAAACAGCCTTACGAGCAAACCTGTCTTATCGGTGGGCTTTCAATCACGGACAAGGCTCAGGGCTCTCAAAACGCCCCCTATGCTCATTCGGCACACCGCCAATGATAGATTAAATGGGAAAAAAGATTTACCTACTATAAGACCTGTCAATTTGGTGGGCTTTTAATCGCTGACAAGGCTCAGGGCTCGCAAAACGTCCCCTCTGCTCTTTCAGGGCACCGCCAATATAATTTTAAATGCGAAAACAGACTTATGATCAGACCTGTCTTTCTGCATCTGGTGGGATTTTAATCGCTGACTGGGCGCAGGGCTCTCAAAACGTCCCCTCAGCTCTTCCTGGTCACCGCCAATGTTATTTTAAATGGGAAAACAGAGCAAGGAGTAGACCCAGTGTTGCCAGATTGGGTTGAAAAAGCCATACGTTTTACATTGATTTAAATGGGGACGATACGACTTTTTTCCCTCGATCTGGCAACACTGAGTAGACCTACACCTACCAAAGCACCACACTTTCTGTCGTTCACAAATCGCTTTTCCTCTGGTAATCTGACTATCGCTTTTTCAGCGATGTAAAGAATCTGAAATCTTTGAATTTTCAGCGATGTAAAGAATCTGAAATCTTTGAATAAGTCCGTTTACAAACTCTATGAAATGTAATCGTTTCATGCCACATTTCCGTAATTTTCATCAACACTAAACGCTGGAGATTCATCTCAAGATTGAATCTTTGGCAAACCGTCCTATCCAAATGATTAAGGAAACAAACACCAATCTATCTGAAATACAGATTAAATGTAATCTTTTTACGTGTCATCTCTATAATCTTCATGATCGCTAACCACTGTTGATTCACCTCAAGGTTGAATCTTCGCCAAACCGTTCTTGCAGTAGAATCGTTCGTTTTGTATGCGCATCTTTCTTTTAAACGGTCTATCATCTTGTCGGCTCATCAGCTCATCTTTATACAGATCGTCGTTCAGTAATGGGGAATTAATGTGGGAGAAATTATATAGCTGGCCGCTGCCTTTCTGCCGCATCAGAAGAAAAAAAAAATGGCCGATATTACGACTGCAACCCGAGCACGGCCGCGAGCGCAGTAGGCCAATGCCAATGTCAAATGTCCGGTGGCCCATATTTATTCTCCCCCTGTATTTTTTTTTTCTTTTCAATCCATTAACGTCATAATATCGGTTTTATGAATGGGAATGAAAGTGAAATGGGCTCTGCGCGCGGGCGTCCGGGTTTCGTCTCATCCGCGCAGAGTCGCAGCCGCCACGTTGTATATCGTATGCATTATTCCGTCGCCGCTCGGTGGGATGAAAAAATTATACAGGGTGTACAAAAAAATAAAATTTAGGGAATACCCAACGAACACTTTCTCATATCAAACTTAATTTGAGGGGGCCCAGCCCCAGATCCCCTTTAATATACTGGGGGAAACCCCCAGACCCCCCTTTAATATTTTTAATTTTTGTTTTAATTTAATTGTTTATTTTAATATTTTAACATTTTCGCCCTCTAATGTTCTGGGGGCCACAGACCCCATCTAAGGGGTTAATTTTATATTAGGCTAATGGGTCTGTTGCAAACTTTTGCTACAACGATTAAGAGTGTTTAATCTAACGTAAAATTGCCTGAAAAGTCCATTGGTGGCATCAGAAAGTCATAAAATGCAATAATAAACTCACAAGAGGCGTTTAATGAAATCCAAGATGGCGGAGAAATATCCAGCAATTTGTATGCATGCATGCACCACGAACATCCAAGGATGGCCAACTTTGACAACCTCACTGGAGGTAGAGGTTATGTGTTTGTTTACGTTGTGATTGGTTGTGATCGATATTGTGAGGTTGGCTATCCTTGGATGTTCGTGGCGCATACATACAAATTGTTCGATATTTTACCGCCATCTTGGATTTCATTAAACGCCTCTTGTGAGTTTATTATGGCACATTATGACTTTCTGATGCCACCAATGAACTTTTCAGGCGATTTTACATCAGATTCAACACTCTTAATCGTTGTAGCAAAAGTTTGCAACAGACCCATTGCAGAATGTTTTTGTAATTTTTATCAAAATTCAAATAGCAATATTTGAAATATTCCAATTTTTCCCTATGTTGGCCCATGTTACCTATACTTAATTCCCTGTTGATTTTAATGGAATCATTTTATCCTCCATAACTTACTTAAAATTTGAAATTTCGAAAAAGCCGAAAAAAATCCCTCTGAGGATTGTTAAAATTATAACTTCTCTGCAAGATTAGATGTATATGGACCATTGGTTCAAAAGTAATGGCAGGATACAGACAGCAGTGGCGGCTCGTGCAATCCGGCAACCGTGCAATTTTGCCATTTAAACGTGTGCAAAAAGATCGATACTAGGAGAGGCGCTGCGCCTCACGAAGTAATCGATTATTTTACACAGTTTTAAATGGAGGAAATCCATTGTTGCCACATTGCACGAGCCGCCGCTGACAGACAGACGAACAACTGCGCCATCGCAATATTTGCTCAGTTTCGAACTGCGTTAGATGTGAGACCGTAAAAAAACAAGTCTTGAATTGTCTTGCCTTAATCAGTTCCTTTCCTGGAGTATCAGTAAAATTATCTGGTTGTTAAAATTCACTAAAATCATAAGTTAAAAAGTTCACCCTTTTAATACCATGCCCAAATATATTAATTTTCGTTACCAACAATAACTCCAATCGAACTCGGTTTGAAATGAAGGTAAAAGTGTTGTGGAAATAGGCTATCATGCGGACACAGAAATCGATTCAACCTTTCCTTTTGGTAAAATTTCATGTTAAAGGAACTGACTCATTACATAAACAAGCAACATTATCTCACCCTTGATAATTCTATTAAAATTCCGTCTCCAGAAAGCCACTCTGAAACACTTGCATCTTAGTTTGAATGGTCAGTTTCCAATGAATTAATTGCAATTTTTGATTTAAGATTAAAATAAAATCAGAGGTCAATTAACCAGAAACAAACAGCTTATGCTGCCTCACTTTGCGATATGACTTTTAACAAGTAGCAGCTCCTCTATAGTTGCAGTTTGTTGGTCTTAACCTTTGTGTTGGGTATTTTTTTTTGTCGCTATAGACTGTTTTAGTAGAGCGATAAATCGTATCGATTGCCGTCCGAGGGCCTCTGGTTCCAAACAAACTCTGATTCAAGGCATTTTCCCCATAAGCGGATTTTTGCACGTAAATTTAGACTATTAAATCAAACAATTAATGCGACCTTTTGGCGATTATGAATTATACGTCCTCAAAAATGCTTAATTTTGACTAGTTCCATCGCTAAAACTGCCGGAATCAACAAGATATTACAGATTAAACGATGCGTTTGGAGGTTGGAATCACCCAAGTGTTATTGTTGTTGTGAAATTGGCGGGATTTTGGGCCATTCTAACCTACAAATGCAACATTTAATCTGTAATATCTTATTGATTTCGGCAGTTTTAGTCAAGGAACCAGGCATAATTAAGCATTTTCGAGGACGTACAATTAATAATCGCACAAAAAGGTCGCATAAATTGTTTGATTTAATAGCCTAAATTTCCGTTCAGAAGTTCACTTATGGGGAAATTACATTGAACCAGAGTTTGTTTTGAACCACAGGCCCTCGAACAGCAATCGATACGATATATCGCTCTACTAAAACAGTCTATTAGAGCTATAAAAGCAGATGATTTATACTTACACGGTTGCAGCGGTTCAAAATCAATCCACGTTCCTTACCCACAGTGGCGGCGCGGCGCGTGCAATCTAAAAAATTCACATTTTATCCATCTAAACCCATGTAAAATATCGATTTGAGGGACACCGACTGTGCACCCCCAATATTGCGATCTTTTTCAAGACTTTAAATGGACAAAATCGAATGTTGCCAATGGGTCTGTTGCAAACTTTTGCTACAACGATAAAGAGTACTTCATCATACGTAAACTCGGCCTAAAAGTCCATTGGTGGCAACAGAAAGTCATGAAATGCGATAATAAACTCACAAGAGACGTTTAATGAAATCCAAGATGGCGGTAAAATATCGAGCAATCTGTTTGCATGCACCTTTAACATCCAAGGATTGCCAACGTTGACAACCTTACAGCTTCAGAGGTTATGTGTTTATTTACGTTGTGATTGGGTGTGATCGATATTGTGAGGTTGGCTATCCTTGGATGTTCGTGGTGCATGCATACAGGTTGCTCGATATTTTACCGCCATATTGGATTTCATTAAACGTCTCTCGTGAGTTTCATACTGCATTTTATGACTTTCTGATGCCACCAATGGTCTTTTCACGCGATTTTATATGATATTGAACACTCTATAGCGCTGTAGAAAAAGTTTGCAACAGACCCATTCGCACGCGCCGCAACTGATGTCCTCACCAGTCACCACTGTGCGTCGAAGAACCGCTCCGTATAGTGCGCCTCATCTCCGCTGCAACTGTTGCAAGAAAAGAGGGAAAAAATAACTTCTCTCCGTCTTACCCCCCCCCCCCTCTTTCTCTCACCCCCTCCAATCCTTGACCCTTGCGCCTCTTCCTTCTTCTTACCGCACGGTTGATTATCATCAACTTTTATACGGATCCATTGATTATTATCTTCAGCCGATTCGAAAATCCCTGCATATTTAATTAAAGTAGAGGAAAAGAGACGACTCCGATGCCTCTCGCTATGGACCTTCGACAGTGCTATCTTAAGGAGCTCTTCGATTCTCTACATCTTAATGGAGGTGGTTGGGACCGCAAGGGTCAAACAATGCGTCTCGTCGTAATAATTTATTTCATTAGGTATAGAATTAATGTAGGCCGTAGAGACTCCTTAAATCTCTGAACGAGTGCCTCTACAGCGCAACTTTTGACGAAATTGAGCCAACGGCGATTTTTTGCAATGGGGCTGTATCACACTTTTGCTACAAGCGACTTATTAGTCGATCCTGGTGTCAAAACCTCCAAAAATAACGATGGCAGCACTAAAAACTTCCGAAACCCATTCCTAAACTCGATAAATGATTTTATATTTGCGCGGGTGTAATGGTGGCTGAGGGTAGTAACAATGGGAGATTCCCATCTAACGATACTGAAACTCCATCAAGAAGTGACCAATAAGAGACGACTTTCATTTGACACCAGTGTCACTAGGTGTTGCGGTACCATTCATCGGATGTGGATCATCACTCTGATGACTAATTACTCTGTGAATCATCCTTGTCAGCATAGAAAGAGTGACGAAATGAAAATAGGAATCTCCCATTGTTACTGTCCTCGGCCACCATTACGCCCTCGCAAATAAAAGCATTTATTGAGTTTAAGAGTGGATTTCGGAAGTTTTTAGTGCGGCCATTGTTATTTTTCGAGGTTTTTACACCAGAATCGACTGTTAAATCGCTTATAGCAAAAGTGTACAACAGCTCCATTCAGATAATCAGATGATTGATAGGGTCGATTATTTTTCTACCTTCCTTTCGAAAGAATCGATTTATTGGGGTTTGATAAAAAATAAATGAGAATAAATTCCAAATGTGTATATTGGACAAGACATCGAAAAATCGCATTTCAACGTTTTTCTTCGAACACCGGATCCTGGAATTTTGATGATCGGGTTGACCTTTGCCAATCTTTGAAAACAAACGGGCGATGTTTTCTTCTTCGGATATCGATGACATTAAAATCATCAGATTCTTCTGAACCCATTTTTTAAGCTACAAACCATTGGCCGAATGATTTTGATGCCATCGACGACCGGAAAACATCAAAAAATAATGTGCATTTTTTTACATTGGACGATTGCATCGGGTTATCATATTTCACCAGATCATTTTTTTGTGTGCAAATGTACGCTTGAAAGAAAAAGAGTTTTGGTGAATTAGATGACTTTTATTCCACGTTGTCAGTATCCGAAAAGACCATCGATCAGACATTCGTTTTTTCGTTTTCAGTGGTTGCCAGCAGTCAGCATCATTAATCAACGTGACTACGAAAATTCGAAGGCAGCAACGCATTCTCTTAATTTAAACATACGTAAAATAATCGATCTTCAGGGGATTCTCCGAATCTCTGATAATCGATACTTTTACTATATATAGGTTCAAACGGCTAAAATATGGTTGCCTAATAGCACGAACTCCCTCTGAATTCAAGGATCGGGTATGGACTATGACTTTCAAAAGAAAAACCCCTGGTCGAAAGTCTTACCCTTAAATTTGTCATTTATTTTCAATGAAATTTTCGATTTTTCATGACGCACTAGCGGGGACAAAGATGCCTGGGACTAAATAATGTTCCGAGCGTAACTTACGCACGATCATGTGACCGTGCGTAAGCTCTCTGATTGGTCGAAACCGCACGCGAGATGCACGCCATTCAATGCTCGGGACCCTAACATAATTTGGTCCCAGGTCAGGATACGCAATACGCAACGCACGTTACACATGTGCGCAATGGTAGCATGTGTGTTGCGGAATGCATACCCACTCCAGGTATCTTTGTCTCCACTAATACTTTAAAAAGGGGCGTCCTGATTGATCCTTAAACACTTGAAAACCGCAAAATTGTTTCAATATTACCAAGATTTAAAAAGAGTAAAAATTTCGACCGGGGTACTTTCTTTTGAAGGTCATAGTACTACGTAGTCGCGAAAACCCGCTCCTACACCAGTCATCACTATGATGGTCAGCAGTCGCACCAGTCAACGGTCAACAGTCATCTCCTCCGTCCGTCCGACGTCGCGTTTCGCTCTGCTTTGGGTGATGAGAAAATAATGAACTTTCTCGGATTAGATTTCCATGTCTCCTCCCCCCCCCCCCCTTCGCACTCCTCCCTCATCCTCCTCCACACATTCACCACACTCTCCGCCTACCTCAAGTTCATACCGGACATCCCGATCAAATTCGTCGAAAAAAAAAGAAAGAATGTTTATTCTGAGAGAGTATATAGGTATACACCTATCAAAAACTAGAAACTGAGTCGATCTTTTTTTTCTCCCCGTCGTCTTATTTTTAATCGCGTATATGCTCAGTTTCATTTTTTCTTTTTTTTAGAGATAGAGAGAAAGAGAGAGAGAGAGAGAGAGAGAGAGAGAGAGAGAGAGAGAGAGAGAGAGAGAGAGAGAGAGAGAGAGAGAGAGAGAAGAGAGAGAGAGAGAGAGAGAGAGAGAGAGAGAGAGAGAGAGAGAGAGAGAGAGATAGCATGCGTTTATACATATACGTTATTCTTGTATGAATATCCGCAAGGCGCGCGATGGCTGTATAGCTTAGCGTGCGGCCCGTGATGATCAAGTGAGTCAAAGCCGCCAGACAGAATAATAATAAAATAATTGATGGATAGGGGGCGCGCGTGTCGATTCGCGTTAACCTATTTCGTGAAATGACTGACTATAATATTAAAAACCGTCGACGGATGGAATAGAATGGCTGTGGATGAGGGGTACCATCGCTGCTGTAGGGCACTATAGCTGAATTCATCGGATTTTTATTGAGTTTCAACGGATGAGCATCGATTTCACCCACCCTGTCAGCTGAGTAAAGCCTTTTTGGGTAACTAACCCTCCATGAAACCTTAGAAAGGGGGTATCTGAAACGACCCCAAGGCCCGAAAAATGTTGAGACAAAATGGTAACTCTATAATTGGGTGGATGGTGAGGTCCAAAGCTACCGTTTTGCGTATAGTTAATGACATTTTTCAATTCACCGATGATTTCACCGGTTGAGGAGAGATGACACAGTTCAGTTTATTGTATGATTGACTAATTTCATTCCTGGCGTACTATTTCAATTTTGGTTGAACTCTAAAAAACCTACCAAATACTTCATAACCGCCATCTGGCGCCATAAGCGGGAAGCGGGCCATAAGCTCAAGTATCCTAAGACGTCGAAAATGACCTACCCAATCTCAAACAGAGCAGCCAGGTGTGAGTAGAGACGATATACACTAGGTCGGTCCGTCTTGTCGTCTAGACAGGACCCGCCGGAGCAGTGCACGTGGGTCTCTTTTTTCTTGAATGAGAAATGACATTTTATTTGTGCACCCATGGAGTATTTTTGAAAATTTTACCTTTCAGCATTCGTTTTTGGTGCTTTTTACGTCGAGATTGGGGGGAATTGATAGAGGGAGGAAGAGGATTTGAGGGGGTGTAAGTTTGAGATGATAAATGGATTGGGGGGGGGGCGTATTGATCGGGTTGAGGAAAGAGTTTTGGGGGGATGTGGATAGAAAAGATGGACTTGGGGGGGGGGCTTGTACAAAGGGAAGGAGAATTTAGGGGGGATAGTATAAATGGTGGAAAAGGAGATAGAAACTGAATATTTGTGAAGCTACAGTGATTAGAAAAAGTTCATCGGTAAGTGAAAATGCTGATTTTCTCAAAGAAGGAAAAAAAACTTCACCCCCCCCCCCCCAATTTCGAAGTATACGAGCTGCTCGTATGATTTCTATTACGTGAGCACCCCTGCATATTGTTGTGCTTCTGGTAATATTACCAGAATTTAGGAATTATTTATTTTCAGATCAAAGGCCGGAGAAATCAGGGCCGCCCCATTCCGATGCCGCTTTGCGGATCTTCAATGGAATAAGAGCATTTCAAATTTGCCAAAGATTACAGATCGACCCGCAGTCTCCACATCTGCAGCGAGCTCTATACGGATAGTTTATGGATTCGATTCCTCGCGTAGCCTGAATACAGTCAGGTATGGTTTTAAACACCTTTTTATCCGCGATCACTGGCGCGTGGATCGGTCGGGAACAGAGAAAAACTGCATAGAATAAATTCCAGAGAGTGTGTGTCCGATACGTCCAATATCCAGTTAAGTGTGTACAATTATCTTGCCAATAGTTCTCTATGGAGTAAATGATGGGACGGTTAGCAAGTGTTTATTACTCTGTAAATGGGTCTGTTTTGATATGTACTTATCCGTAAATGATGGGCGCTTTGTTTTCACTTATTTTTCGTTTCGCTTTTTCCTTAAGTTTTTGCCACATTGCACCTGAAAAATTCACGGCGGTGAATCGTGCTATTTGGCAATGTATCATTTCGTCCATTTGAACCCATACAAGAGATCGAATTTGATAGTCATCGCTTATTGATACACTGAAAAAAAGCTATTGTCAAAATACCAGATTCTAGTTATATTACCAGAAGCAAAAACAAAGGATACTCTTTTTCAATGGTCTTACAAAGTATTTTTTTTTTTTTTTTTTTACTTTTCTTAGTTTTCAAGAAAACTTATTTAGATCAAAAACAGTATTTTTGTTGCTTCTTCCTGCAAAATTTGGTTTCGTGGACTTCTTTGGTTTCTGCAACTAGCGAGTTTCTGCGAGTTATAGTTCGTTGGTCGAACCAAAGTGTGACGTACAATGGTCTGAGATCGAAAAAAAAAAAAAAGTGGCTAAAAAAACCAATGACGAAAAGTCATAAAAAATCATGGTTATCGACCTTTTAAGCTTGATTTAAAACTTTCCAAAGGCATTTCTAGGTTTGAATTACTTTTTAAAAATTTTCTCTGTGATTAAGTTTGGTTTTGAAAAGTTTCCAATTGAAAAATTTACAGGAATTTACTATATGATTTTTGGCCATTTTTGACGATCTCCGACCGAAGTCCGACTACCAGCCGCACAGCGCACTATGATCTTAGATAAAAAAAAAAGTAGCCAAAAATCAGTGAAAAAAACTAACCAAAAATCATCGTTCGCGACCTTAAAAATCCTCATTTAAAACCTTCCAATGACCTTGCTAGGTTTGAATTACTTGTTAAAAAGTGTTCATTGTGAATAAAAGTGGTCTTGAAAGTTTATAAAAGATAAATTGATGAGAAATTTTCTCTCTGATTTTTGGCCACTTTTTGACGATTACAGACGATAGTGCAGAGCGGTGAGTCAATCGGAGGGATTGGACATGGAAAAATGTATATGACTGAAATTGCAAATTTGAATGTTTTTACGGTCAAAAAACAAACTGTAATGGGTGACTCTTAAAGGAAATTTGACGATAAAACCAATGGCAACAATTTCAAACTTCTACATTGCATATTCACAAAGATAAACTTATTTAAAGTTTCCATACACCATATCCAGCCTCTCCCATAGACTCGCTCCACTGTTTGCAAATGGGGCTCTTGCAAACTTTTGCTATAAGCAAATAAATAGTCCATTCTGATGTAAAGACCAGCGGAGATCACGAAAATCACACTAAGAAAGTCTAAAATTCAGTAATAAACTCACATAACTGCTATGACGACAAGTTTGTCATGGCGGTTCAACGCAGGTATCATGGAAGATTCCTGTCTATTATGTCTTTTTTTCTTCGGAAACACAGAGATATGTATCAATCTAGATAGGAATCTCCCATGATACCTGCGTCTCTCCGCCATTAAGCCCGCTTCTGAGAGTGAATTTCGTGATTTTTTAGTGAACTCATCGTCATTTTTTACAGGTTTCTATGCAATAATCAACTCTTCAATCCCCTATAGAAAAAGCTTGCAAGAGCTCCATTGCAAATTTGGATGTTTTTATAGTAAAAAAACAAACTTCAATGGGTGATTCTTGAAGGACATTTCACGATAAAACCATGGAAAACACTTTCAAAGTTTTACATTGCATATTCACAAAGATAGGCTTATTTAAAGTTTCCATCATATCCAGCCTCCCCATAGTCTTGCTCCACTGTGAGCTGCACCTCGCACACTTGTCGCTCGTCGGCGAACTTGTCGCCAGGACCGCGTCCACCATTTTAGTGGGAATTGATGCGCGGGTCGGTCGGCTGATCAGATGAACATTGCAGTGGAGGAGAGGGGGGGGGGGGGTGGTTGGTTCGACCTCCTCCAATCGCTGTCGCATAGTTGCGGGGGATTTTTTCTGCTCCATTGACCACTCTAATGAGCGATATATGTAAGTACACTTATAATACCGGTGTGCGGCATCTGTACATACTGTATATTGTGTACTGTACACATATAGTATATGCATGTATAGGTATATCGTAGACTCCCTTAATCTGTATCACTTGTCGTCTAATGATTTATATAAAGCAAATGCCTCGCGACCTAAATACAGGGCTACCTGTGATTCTTTGTGCGCAGAACCCGCAGGATCCGAACGCAGTCATCCAACGCAAAGCATCGTGCCTGTCCCACTGGGCCACACCACAACGCACGGTGAGACAAAATGAGGGAGTTTTTAGAGGTATAATTCCACTGGAGCTGTTGTTTTGCGTATATACCCCATATATGCCCAACGGGTCGTTAGCGAGCCTCCTGTTGTGTTTTTTTTTTTTTTTACCAATTGTCAGTCAAATAGGACCAATTTTTTTTTTTTTTTTTTTTTTTTTTTTTTTTTTTTTTTTTTTTTTTAGGAGTTTTTAGCTCGTGAAATTTAGCTGCCCCAAAAAATGTCTGTGTTTTTAATTTTTCGTGTTTTCAGTTCTCAAATTGTATACCTTGAGGAAAACACATTAAAAATTCCAAATAATGCATACATGGGTTTTAATGACTTTTTTTTAATCTAATATATAATTAACCGATAATTTCACCGGTTGAGAAAAGATTGCTAAGTGTCAGTTCAGTTTATGATTGCAATTTGCAAGGCTCGAAAATACTCGCATCAGTATATGAATAGTCGGAAGTTCTAAAAAGTTTTGCCGGAATCGGAGGAATACCCGTTACAGGGGAAACTCTTGCAAACTTTTGCAACAGGTGATTAATTGCATAAAAACCTGTAAAAATGATAATGAGTACTTACACTAAAAAATCTCAAAATTCACTCTAAGAATCGGGCTTAATAGCGGAGCTACGGAGCTCACAATCAGAGAGTTAGACGGAGGGGCCATTTTGCGTTTTAAAAATGACATTTTTCAATTCACCGATAATTTCACCGGTTGAGAAAAGATTATAAAGAGTCAGTTCAGTGTATGACTGTATAAAGCATGGGGATACTCCCAACTATAATCTTTCCTCAAACGGTGATGGAGTCGTCGATAAACATATTTAAAAAAACTTGCGGGCGCATTTTAATAAATAAACGGTAATTGCAACGGTTGAGAAAAGATTATAGATCAGAGTATTTCGGAGCTTTACAATCATAGATTGAACTGAACTGTAATCTTTTCTGAACCGGTGGAATCATCGGTGAATTATAAAATGCTAGTAAATATACACGAAAAAATAGCTCTGTTCCACCGTGGCAACGCCTTTAACTTCAGAGTTTTTTTTTCCTCACCAAAAACGCCATATTATTCAGTTGCTTACAGCCAAAGTTTGCAAGACGCAACTGACCACTAACCTATAGAGGTCCTGGGTTCAAAAAAAGTTTGGAAGAGCCAGATTTGTTTCACTGTGCGCCATTTCTATGTTTACGTAGTAAATAAAGACTAATTAAGACCCCTTTCACTATCAAAGGCACGAGCCATAAACATAAAGGACTTGCTCTAGCCTATTTGCTGCTTCCAATTCCTTTGAGAATTCCATTGTTTTTTTTTTCTCCTTTTTTTATATCGATTAATTGCAGAAGTTCTTTGTAAAAGCAATTTCGCTAACTGGGACATTAGTAGCACTTCGAGTTGTATGTTGCTTCCTTTTGAACGAAGACCTGGATTAATCGGCTCTTAATTGCTCGAACAAATCTCATTTCACGGTAGAAATGTGTAAGAGGAACTAAAACTTTTAAATCCCCCTCCAACTTTCTTAAAAAATTGACTCGATGGATTGTATGAATTTATTGACTAAAGTCTTAAAGCACCACTCGCCCTTTTCTTATAGAAAGGGAAAGGTAGCTGGTTAAAATATTACAAGGGTATTTTATAAATCTAAGTTGAGGCGCAGCGGAAGTAGTGTGCAAATTAGGCAATACCGCATTTTATCCTTTTAAGAGCGTCTAAACGTTGATAGAACAAATGTCGAGAAATAATTATGTTTCCTGCATAGTTCAAACAATATTGAAACTATTAACCACAGCAATTTAATTTGTTGAAATAACAATAAGCTTTCTAATATAAGTAAACCAGAAGGTAAGTGTTTAAAATAAAGTGTCAAATTGCTTTGCGCAAATTCAATAGATTTAAAGCGCTAAAGTGACAATAATTTGACACTTTGAAACTATGTAATTTTTATTTACTTATTTATCTATTTACTCATTAATTTTTTTCGTTGAAATATTTTATTATAAGTGATGAAACTCGTTGTTTAAAAAATAAAATTACTTTGTTTGCTTTTATATTGCTTATGCCTTTTTAGGGAACCAAACTCGTTGGGTCCTTGGCGGTACAATTTGTCCGATTATCGCACCATATTATCGTCCTATTATTTTTTATCGCACTCTTATATATTCATACAAAAAATTCAATTTCACGAGTTTTAATTGCTCTATAGGGTTCGATATGTTTCATGTGTTTAAATGGGCAGAATGTAACGTTGCAAGATTGAACGCTATACTAACAATTTCAACGAATTAGAAATAAACTGGCTTATATCATGGATGACGTTTCATAGAAAATGCCTGACAATTTTTAGGCTCGCAGAAAAACATCTGCAACTCCTATGGATTGATTCACATTTATAGTTATTTCCTGAAGAGGTTCTGATTGCAAAATCAACCCCCCCCCCCCCTCTCCTTCCTCTCAAATGAGACAATAAGTTGGAAACAACAGCGGGAAAAAATAGGAAACTTCGCGGATTGTGTTGCCAAAACTGGCTTCTTAGGCATTATTTCTATTGTTAACGAATGCTTGATAATATGCTGCTTTTTGATTAGAACCATTTTCAAGCCTCTATTATTGTTTGTGTTTTTCTTGTGCTTTCAACTTCAATCTTCTTTATAATTGTTTCACGGCTAGATCAATAGAAAGAAAATTCGTTCGGCCAATCAAAATAAATACTTCGATGTTCCGAAACATATCAATCGCTGAGCCATCACTAACAGCCGGTGACCAACTGCTGCGCGTTGAACCTGAAAATATTGCATCGGTGTCTGTCAAACTACAGCTGTTCTATCAGCGAATTTTCGCGACGAATATATCCAACAAAAATCATACAAAATCATTGCCAACCTACGCATGACAACAGTGGATGGCTCGAAACTGGATCGTGTTTTTCGAACTTTTCCGGTGTTTTCAGTCATCGATGGCATCGATTCGATTTTGAATTCAAGTCCGGAGGTGAATTCGAAATCGAATTGATGCCATCGATGCCCCGAAAACACATCTGAAAACACAATTGAGTTTCCTCGAATATGTAGTTAGGTTGGTATTGTTTATGATATTCGATCGCGAAAATTCGCCATATGACGATCCGTCGATGCGAAAGTTTAATTAATTACATCAATCCAAAAATAATGGCGCACGTTGAGAATGTTGAGAGTTGAGACTGTTTGAAAAAAAAAAATTATTTAATGATACCGCGAACTTACAAAGCCCTCGCACACCTGTGTATTAGAGTCTCCCTTTCAAGAGTAATGGGACTATTGCACACTTTTGCTATAAGCGATTTAATAGTCGATTATGGCGTAAAAACCTCAAAAAATAACGATGGCGGCACTAAAAACTTCCAAAATCCACTCCTAAACTCAATAAACGCAGTTATTTGCGGGAGCGTAATGGTGGCCGAAGGCACTAACAATGGGAGATTCCCATCTTAATTTCGTCACTCTTTCTATGCTGACAAGGATGATTCACAGAGTAATTAGTCATCAGAGTGATGATCCACATCCGATGAATGGTACCGCAACACCAAGTGACACCGGTGTCAAATGAAAGTAGTCTCTTATTGGTCACTTCTTGATGGAGTTTCAGAATCGTTAGATGGGAATCTCCCGTTGTTAGTGCCTTCGGCCACCATTACGCTCCCGCAAATAACTGCGTTTATTGAGTTTAGGAGTGGATTTTGGAAGTTTTTAGTGCCGCCATCGTTATTTTTTGAGGTTTTTACGCCATAATCGACTATAAAATCGCTTATAGCAAAAGTGTGCAATAGCCCCATTTCTCTTGAAAGGGTATGGCTATGTTGCGTACTTTTGCTACAGCAATGTGACACATTGGTTCTAATGAAAAATTCGACGAAAATATTAATGCGCACATTAAAAATTTTCAAAATTCACTCATTAACTCAGGAAATCACTTCCATTTCAAACAACCCACGCTACACTAGACACTACTATCACCTACGTAAAACTCCATTAGACGGAACCATCGCCTTTAAGTAAACACCAACAGAATTTGAAAACATTTGAATGACGCATTCCTGTATTAGGTTTTAATCTTTGATAAACAAGAAAAGACCAGACAACAAATACGGCCAATATTTCATGTATTTAGAAGGTATTCGCAATATTTTGTTGTTACGATGTTGTTTACATATACACGGTGGTTCGATTTATGTAGTAGTATATCGGTGCAAACAGTGTCTGGTGTAGCGCTGGCTGAACTTGAAGTTACTTCCATCAGTAGCGTAGCGTTAAATTTGGCAACGTTGCAGTTCGTCCATTTAAACCCTAGAAAAAGATCGAACAATCCGGGTGTTCGGTCAACACTTTTGCATTCGACTTTTCACATGAATTGAAATGGACACAATACAATGTTGCCAAAATGCACACTACGCCACTGACTTCCATGAGTGAATTTTGAAAGTTTTTAATGCGCGCATCGTTATTTTTGCCGTCTTTTACGTAAGAATCAATGTGGCATATTGTTGTGGCAAAAGTACGCAAACAGACTCATTATCAGAGACATCGTTTTTATTTTGCTTAAAATTACCTTGATCCAGTGGCGCACCGAGAAATTTGCCTTGGGGGGGGGTTTGGTATGACTCAAACTCCGGGGGGTCTGGGGGGTATGGAATACCCCTCAGGCCAAGGGGGGGTCCGGGGGCCCTCCCCCGGAAAATTTGTCCAATTTTCCTGACCTTCAGATTGAATTTGACGGTACTTTCATGTACTGTAAAATTGAAATACTCAAATATATTTTCGATTTTGCTGCATGAAATCTTTGCTCTTGACTCATAATTGGAAGGAGAAGAGTCAAGTGGAATGTATGGTTGCAGGAGTCCTGGAATATTCACCGAGGGCTTCACCGAGAGGGGGGGGGCTCCGGGGGCTCTCCCCCGGAAAATTTTTCCAACTTTCCTGACCTTCAGATTGAATTTTACGGTACTTTCATGTACAGTAAAATTGAAATACTCAAAGATATTTTCGATTTTGCTGCATGAAATCTTTGCTCTTGACTCATAATTGGAGGAAGAAGAGTCAAGTGGAATGTATGGTTGAAGGAGCCTTGGAATATTCACCGAGGGGTTCACCGAGAGGGGGGGGGGTCCGGGGGCTCTCCCCCGGAAAATTTTTCCAATTTTCCTGACCTTCAGATTGAATTTTACGGTACTTTCATGTACAGTAAAATTGAAATGCTCAAATATATTTTCGATTTTGCTGCATGAAATCTTTGCTCTCGACTCATAATTGGAGGGAGGAGAGTCAAGTGGAGTGTGGTTGAAAGAGCCGTGGAATATTCACCGAGGGATTCGCCGGGAGGGGGGGGAGTCCGGGGGCCCTCCACCGGAATTTTTTTTCGATTTTCCTTACCTTCGAACTGAATTTTACGGTACTTTCATGTTCAGTAAAATTGAAATGCTCAAATATATTTGTATTTTTGATTTTGCTGCATGAAATCTTTGCTCTTGGCTCATAATTGGAGGGAGAAGAGTCAAAAGGAATGTGGATGAAGGAGCCATGGAATATTCACGGAGGGGGTTCACCGAGGGGCAGTGTCGTAGCCAGTCTGCCCCCCCTTGACACCAAAATTTGTCCTAAAAAAAGGTATTTTTTTGCGTTTTCAAACAAATTTTACCAAATTAGTATCTTTGAACCCCCCTTGACAATTTTCGGACCCCAGATCCCCCCTAGAAAAATTCCTGGCTACGCCACTGCCGAGGGGTTAGATTTTATCCCCCCCCTCGCCATATTGAATAACTCTTCAGAAAATGCGGATAATATGGAATTTATTCACCGTGAACCCCCTTCCTAGCTGATCACGATTTATTTTTCTTTCTCTTCCTTCTATTTGTGAAGGAACCACATCCTGTCTCTCTCTCTCTCTCTCTCTCTCTCTCTCTCTCTCTCTCTCTCTCTCTCTCTCTCTCTTTCTCTCCCTCTCTCTCTCCCTCTCTCTCCTTTTTTTTTTTTTAAGGCTTGGGGGGGGGTTTAACCCTAAAACCCCCCCTTCGGTGCGCCAGTGCCTTGATCTCGATCAGAAATGCATGAACGGTTGAATCACTTAACAAGTTAACACTCGTGCTTGGGTGGACTACATAGAGGTGCCTTCATTTCAAAACGACGCAATTCCAAATCATTGATGTACGAATAGTTATCGCAGGGTTCCTCGTCTAACGCAAGACGCAACGACCAGGGACCAAATAATGTTACGTCCTCACGGTTCCGCACGCAGATGATCGGTGAGCACTTACGGGGGCTATAAACTACACGCAAACATACTTACGTGCGCACCATCCAACGTCTTTCGGAGGACCGTCAAGCCGTAACATTATTTGGTCCCAGTTCCTCTCTTATTCTGTATCGACGCGACTATAGCCGTCTACGCAAGGCATGACCGTAGTCAGGAATGGGACTATTGCACACTTTTGCTATAAGCGATTTAACATACGATTATGGCGTAAAAACCTCAAAAAATAACGATGGCGGCACTAAAAACTTCCAAAATACACTCCTAAACTCAATAAACGCAGTTATTTGCGCGAGCGTAATGGTGGCCGAAGGCACTAACAATGGGAGATTCCTATCTTAATTTCGTCACTCTTTCTATGTTGACAAGGATGATTCACAGAGTAATTAGTCATCAGAGTGATGATCCACATCCGATGAATGGTACCACAACACCTAGTGACACTGGTGTCAAATGAAAGTAGTCTCTTATTGGTCACTTCTTGATGGAGTTTCAGAATTATTAGATGGGAATCTTCCATTGTTAGTGCCTTCGGCCACCATTACGCTCGCGCAAATAACTGCGTTTATTGAGTTTAGGAGTGGATTTTGGAAGTTTTTAGTGCCGCCATCGTTATTTTTAGAGGTTTCTACGCCATAATCGACTATTAAATCGCTTATAGCAAAAGTGTGCAATTGCCCCATTCGTCTATGACTCTCTTTGTCCATTTAACTGCATTTGTTAGAAAAGGACAGAAACAGGGACAGAAGACACGAGACAGCCCCTATATTCATCCTTTTCTAACACGTGCGTTTAAATGCGGAACGAGAGAGAACGATAAATTCCTGGCTACGGCTACGACGCAAGGCACGAGCAGTGGCGGCTCGTGCTATTTGGCAACAATGTCTTCGCTCCATTTAAATCTATGTTTAACAATCGATTTTTAGTGAAGCGCTGCTTCACTTTCGAATCGATTGTTTTACATACAATCAAATGGAGGGATTGCATTGTTGCCACATTGCACGAGCCGCCCCTGGGTACGAGGTATTTTCATTCTCATTGAGTTTCGTGTTGCCATATTTATCCCTTCAAGTCGTTTAATTACCTTCGATTCAATGCTAAATACATTTCGTTTTTTCCTTTTCCCAGACTATTCATCGGAACAGGGGCGGAGCCAGAAAAGTTACCGGAAAAATTTCGGTGGGACCGGCCCTCAACTTATATTCCCAATAGGGGGTAGGGGAAACCCCCCCCCCCCCCCCCTACCAAAAAGGGGTTCTGAGGCTCTCCCTTAGAAACTTTTGACAATTTTAGGATGCAATTTAGGGCTGCTATTTCAATGTTAAAGCCAACGCTTTTTTTGGTTGAATAATGCCTCTTTTTAGAGAAGTTATCAGTGGCCTGTGCTTAGTTGATCGCAGATCAACTGAGCGGTGCGTATATGGACCACAAAGTTATTCTCGTTCACAAATTGACATTTTCAGCGCTGTTTTGAGAAAAATCAAACTTGCTTACTCTTTATTCGGCCCTCGGGGTCAAGGTCGGGGTTGCGGGCCACGGCCCTGCTGCCCCCAAACACAGGGCTGTTTAACAGTGTACACTTATACTCATAATCATTGAGGCCCTGGCCTATTTGGTTACGATGCGGCCCAATTTTCGGCCCAGGTAGGTCAAAAACAGAGAGGGCAAGTTTGAAAACCACCCCTTATCAGTATAAATTCAAAGCAGAAAGCATGTTAAACACTCACAAGTATTTTCCGTTTTCCCTCTTTTTTTCTTTTTTAAACCCTTGGATATATCACTCTTCGCACACCGATTGCGTCGACACACAGAAGTAATCAGTATACAAATGGCTTCAAAACTGCATTGATGATGATGATTTTCAGTAAGCAGCCCCCCCCCCCCCCCCCCCCCCACCATACTGCAGTCCTGCTCCCCGTCGCAGTGGCGCTTGGCGCGGCTTATAAGGATAGAAGAATCCTACATACCACGTGTTAAGCACCGCGCGCTTCATACATACAGTGTGTCCCAAAAGTCCTAACAAGACCCACGTCGAAAGAAACACATACTACATTTCATTTTTTGCAAGTTGGCATCGTTGTATTCGCTGTCCATTTAAACCCATGTAAAAGACCGAATGCGAAAGTATTTACTGAACACCCGATAGTTAGATCTTTTTTATGGGTTCAAAAGCACTAACTGCAACGTTGCCAAATGGCACGCTACGCCTTTGTTTTTGAGCAGCGCGACGCGACGCGACGTGGTGTCCACGGTTCGAACCCTTGAACCCCTTGCTACCCCCCCCCCCCCCCCCCTGCGACCCTTGAATCACCTTGAATCTCTACATACCATACAGGGACTCCAATCGAAATGAGGTATACGTGTTCCTCGACATGGGCTTGTTGAAGACTTCTGAGACGTACTGTGTACCGAGAGCGGGGTCTCTGATATCACTCGCACCTACTTACCTAATAACCCTGTGCACAGTGCACAGTGCCTATGCATATAGTATGTGCATGTGTACAGTCACAATGGTGCTCTAGCTCTTTTTCTCTCCCCCTCCCTTACCCTTCCCTCCCCCTCCCTCCCCCCTCCCCACTCTCCTCCTCTTTCGGTAGTAGGGAAGCGTCTGGCGTTTGTGAGCCGCTTCGCTTACACTCAATGCAATATTTTCTCTCGCACCGGCCGCATCTTCCTGTCCCATGCACACTTACACTCACTCACACTAACACATATCCGTCCCCACTCTCTCTCTCTCTCTCTCTCTCTCTTTCTCTCTCTCTCTCTCTCTCTCTCTCTCTCTCTCTCTCTCCCTCACAACCACACTTATATCCTTCATTTCGCCTTATTTACTTCGCTTTTTTATCATAACCGGTAACCCATGCTTCCCGATTCCCACCCCCTACCACCCTCTCCCTCCCCCCCCCGTTCCTCCTTCAAAGCGCAAAGAAAGTGTTCAAAGTTTCGTTTCAAACGGCGGCTCTATGGCGGGTGAATGAGCCCCCCCCCCCCCCCCCCCGAAGAACCGCCGCCGAGGAGTTGACACGTTCCCTGACCCCGCCACAGTCGCATAGCAGTTCATACGCAGTCTCTCTTGTGACCCGTTCCGCACACACTCATAATCATTCAAGCGTTTTTCCTACATTTTCGCTGCCTTCCGATTCTTTGCGCGCAGTGTTGTCAGATGTCACTAGCGGGTCCAGGAAAATTTTCCTTTTCTCTCCATACCATAGAGGAAACTAGAGTTGCAATTTCATCGAGAGCTAGCGTGGTCGATGCTGATAAGAGCCTAATTCATAGTCGCGGCCTCTGACTGATTAAACATGGAGGGAAATGTGTATGTCCAAACTTTTTCCGAACTTATGGATTTTAACAAGGGGTTTTTGTTTAAAGTAATCTGTCTCAAAAACGGAGGGGAATTTTAGCGTCGGAAACACCTTATAGATATAGATATTGATAGGTCACGAATGCCACTTTATTGCAAATTCGAAAGGATTTTCTCAGTTGAAAAGATCAAACAATACTGAGTTACTCAACACACTTCAAGCATACTATTGTTTGTTCTTTTCAACTGAGATAATCTTTTCGAATTTGCAACAAAGTGGCACTCGTGATCTATCAATTTGTTGCAAAAATTCTGCTAAATCGATTCAAGGTGTTTCTGACGCTAAAAACCTCCAGTTAAATTCCATAAAGACCGAAAAAAGTTTGGACAAACTCATTTCCCTCCATTTTCAGCCAGTAAGAGGCCGACTTTGAATTAGGCTCTTATCAGCATTGACCACGCTATCTAGTTCTCAATGCAACGGGGCTCTTGAAAACTTTTGCTGTGAGTAAAGGAATAATCCATCATGATGTAAAAACCAGCGAAAATTACGGAAATCACAATGAGAAAGTCTAAAATTCAGTAATAAACTCACATAATTGCTATAACCGGAAGTTTGTTATGTCGGCTCAACGCAGGTATCATGGGAGATTCCTGTCTATAATGTGTCACTCGCTCTACGGAAACACAGAGATATGTCGCAATTTAGATAGGAATCTCCCATGATACCTGCGTCTCTCCGCCACTAAGCCCGATTCTGAGAGTGAATTTCGTGATTTTTTAGCGTACCTACTCATCAACAATTTTACAGGTTTTTATGCAAGAATCAACTCTTCGATCTCCTACAGCGAAAGTTTGCAAGTGCCTCATATTGCGACTCTTGTTTACTCTTTACTCTATACCCATTTGATCGCGTGTGTTAGAAAAGGGCAGGTTAGGGACAGTCGCATGACTATTAAAAATACGGCTTGCAATCTCAAATCTAGCAACACTGTTTCTTTCGCGAACGAGCAAAAAAAGCAGTTTTGTATGGTTCTGGTGGAACGATGTATTTCGTAGTCTACCCCCCCCCCCCTCCCCCCCTTTGCGCCCATCGCTTTTGATTTCTATACATTAAAAAAGAAATGGAAAAGAAGAAAACGAGAAAAAATTCTATAGTTGATTGAATGGAGTGCAAAGGGTTAGGTTAATCAAGCCACGCCCCTCGAACCTTGGTCCTTCAGGTGCAAAAGATGTATCTTAATAATTATGCAGAGTTGTGTTACCGAGCAGTCGTATAACTAATGGCTGCGCGCGCATCTTCTCAGTTATTTTAAGGGAAAGGACGACTGGAAGCAATCGTAAGCGTCATAGCACTTACCTGGATCAGCGGGTTTTTTATCTTTTATCCAGATTTTCCATTGGAAAGGGGAGGGGAAGTGGCGCCCTCTCCCGGATGTTCTTATTGATTTGCATTACTTTGACCTTCAATGCAATGCACCCCCCCCCCCTTCACAAGGCCAATAAATCTCTGAGCCTTGCAGATATAACCGACGAGCTATTCTGACGGGTCTAGTAATGGATCGGGTCTAAATATAAGTTTCATCGGCGTATATATTAATCAATTAATCCATTCATCCTGTTATTTCAGTGGCGTAGCGTTCAATTTGGCAACGTTACAGCTCGTCCATTCAAATCCACGAAAAATATCGAACTATTAGGTGTTCGGTGAACACCTTGGCATTCGACCTTTTACAGGGGTTTAAATGGACACAGTGCAACGTTGCCAAATTGCACGCTACGCCATACTGTGTTATGTATAAATTTAGAAATCGACAATTCTCCCGCGAAGAATGGGTCTGTTGCAAACTTTTGCAACAGCGATAAAAAGTGTTTACTCCAATGTAAAATCGCCTGAAAAGTCCATTGGTGGCATCATAAAGTCAATAAATACAATATTAAACTCACAAGAGGCGTTTATCGAAATCCAAGATGGCGGCAAAATATCGAGGAATCTGAATGTATGCACCGTGATCATCCAAGGATTGCCAACTTTGACAACCTCACTGCAGGTAGAGGTTATGTGTTTATTTACGTTGTGATTGGTTGTGATGGATATTGTGAGGTTGGCTATCCTTGGATGTTCGTGGTGCATGCATACAGATTGCTCGATATTTTGCCGCCATCTTGGATTTCATTAAACGCATTTTGTGAGTTTATTGTTGCATTTCATTGCTTTCTGATGCCATCATTGGACTTTTCAGGCGATTTTACATTAGATTGCACACTCTATAGCGCTGTAGCAAAAGTTTGCAACAGACCCATTGATTTTCAATAATCAATAACAGTAAAGCTCATTATTCATCCTAATAACAATGATTTTGGATAATCGATTGCTGTACTATGACTCTCAAAAGAAAGTACCCTGGTCGAAATGTTTCCCATTTTAAATCTTGGCAACCTTTAAAAAATGTTGCGACTTTCAATAGTTTAAGAGCTAAACAGAACGATTCTTTAAAGTATGAAACATCGAAAATTCTATTGAAAACAACAGGACGATTTGAAAATAAGAATTTCTACCAGGGTGCTTTCTTTTGAAAGTCACAGTACGTTTGATTCCCTTCACTGCGCAGCGTTCCTCCTGAGGAACAATTACTTTATTACCCACTAGCAGCCAGTATAGTCTAAATTTGACGGTGCTGCGCGTTGGGTCACTTACGGCACATAAAAGAGCATTGAAAAATAGTTCACAGTCCCGAAAACAGAGAGCGCTACGTATAAAATCTCACATCAAATCATGAAAAATCAGGTCAACGGCAAAATTGTCACTTGAATCAAAAAACCTCTTTTCATTAAAATGACTGTCAATCATTTTTCGGTAATCACTTTAAAATTCCTTTCAACAATTTCTTTTTTTGACCCAAGAAAGCAACTTTTAATTGAAAAAGAATATGAAAATCTTGTCTTCTTGTATGCGTTACAGCAAAAAAATGGCGGAAAATTACATTTGTGAGCATATAAATCAAAAAATAACATAATGATTTTTTTTACTATTTTTCCCACTAATAGGGTGACTAAATGAATTGAAAAACTAATGTTTCGTCCAAAAAGAAAAAAATCGCGGTTAATGCGTTGGTTAGAAAAGGTGGGTCCGAGGTCCTTACGTCAATATCCACACCACACAGTCGAATCAAACATGGATGGATCCAGCAATTCGGCAACCATGTATTTCCTTCTCATTTGAACGCATGAGAAAGAATCGATTTTTGAGGGATCCATGGCCCTTTAACTAATCGATTGGTTTTCATACATTCAAATGGGAAGAATGCTCAATGGCCAGATTGCTGGATCCGCTTTTGATGAAAAAAAAAAAAAAAAACAAACAAAAAAACAAAAAAAACTAAAATTGCATCCTACTTAAAAATAGTAAACAAATCTAAAAATAGAGCAAAGAGTAAATTAGAAAGTACGCAAACTCAGAAAGTTCAGTTGAAAATGACGGCGAGGTCGCAAACGCGGAAAAAAAAAAAAAAAAAAAAAAAAAAAAAAAAAAAAAAAACTCAAATGAGAGACGAGTCGAAACGGAAGCTAATCAAAATCTAATCAAGACAGCGCGAGCGGGAGAAAGATTCGAGTAAGAAAATGACAGAGTAAGCATTCTTGACAGTCGCAGAAAATGTTTTTTCGGGGATTAATTACTTTGTTCGGCGGTTGGTAAACACATATACATGCATGGGCGAGGAATACACAGTGAGTCAGAATGCAGACTTTAGATGACCACAAGGAATTTCGAGAGCTTGCAAAGCCAGCCGCTGTAATATAATGAAGAGCTTATACAGTCCTTCTTTGATAAAAACTCTTCACGGATGGTATGGACAAGACGCTTTCATCCATTCGAAAAGAGTCAACCGCGTGAACGAATTCGAAGGTTAAGTTCAACGGTAGACTAGCGCAATATAGTCTGAGATCGAAAAGAGGTGGCCAAAAAATCATATTTATTAACCTTTAAAGTTTCATTTAAAAAATTCCACTAACACATGTAGGTTTAAATTACTTTTTAAAAGTGTTTTCTGTAGTTAAAATCAAATAAATGACCAATTATTGAGAATTTTGTACTTTCTGATTTCTTACCCAAGGTTATGGATAATACAGGCATGCTCATCTGCGACTTCGCGCCTCAAATTCAGTAGCGCGCAGTTTAAAACTTACAGCCAAGATGGCCGACAGAAGCAGAAAAACGCGCCGGCTCGTTCGGGAGACTTCGAGCGATATTCTCGAAGTCGTCTAAGTGGGTAGACGTGTTTTCATGCCTCTAACGACCATCTTGGTTGAAAATTTTGTACTGCGCGCCCCTGAATTGGTGGCGCGAAATCGGATGAGCAGTGAGCACACCTGTATATAATTTATAACGTTATTTTTTTACCCCAGTGAGGGATAAATTTGGTTAGGTTAGGAGTGCTAAGCTTTAGATAATAATAGAGAACTCGATGGTTTAATACGCTTCAATAAATAAATGTCAAAAATTGAGACGAGAAAAAGAAGAAAACTTTGTGGGAATGTGTCATTTGATAATGAAGCTCTTGCAAGATTTTGCTGCAGACAAATGTCCTATCAATTCCGATATAAAATGCTGCGAAAATAACGATGAGACCATTAAAAAAAAAGTCTAAAATTCACTCCTCGCAGAGAAAACTGAACTTGAAATTTCAAGTGACCACCCTGGCATGTATGCACCAACCTTGGATTCGGACCCCAACCAAAAGAACAGGACTTGAAATTAAGCGCCGTCTTCCTCATTTATTACGCAACGTAGAACTTTTCTGTAGTTATCACCGTGCTCCTAGTGACAAAGTTTGTATAAATGGACCTTTAATTCCTTTAAATTTACTTTTTGAAAGCAAAAACATTCATCTCATTGTTCAAATTCGTAGGTTATGTTCTTATGTTTGGGGTCCGAATCTGAGGTTGGTACATACATGCAAGGCTGGTCATCCGAAATTTCAAGTTAAATTTTCTCTGCTAGGAGTGAGTTTTAGACTTTTTTAATGGTCTCATCGTTATTTTCGCAGCATTTTACATCGGAATTGATAGGCCATTTGTCTACAGCAAAACCTTGCAAGAGCTTCATTATCAAATGGCACATTCCCACAAAGTTTTCTTTTTTTTCTAGTCTCCATTTTTGACATTTATTTATTGAAGCGTATTTAACCATCGAGTTCTCTATTATTATCTAAAAGCTTAGCATTCCTAACCTAACTAAACCTATCCTTCACAAGAGTAAAAAAACAAAAATACAAATTATACCGGGGTACTCATTTGACTTCGCGCCACAAATTCATTTTACATCAGAATTGATACTCCATTTGCCTACAGCAAAACCTTGCAAGAACTCCATTCAAACAGACCGCGGAAACTGTATGGGAATCGGTGTACTGACATCAGCGTTTCAAATTGATTGTTGAAAATTCTGGGGGGTATAATCTCGACCGAACGATCCGGTCGATACCTGAGCGTGGTACATAAAGGGTTAAAAATGTTGACAGAGCTACTGTGAGGCGAAACAGCGGGCGGACATGGCGCTCATAACAACTAAAACAACATTTTTCGGACGTCAACAATTTCTATTGTCTCTGCGAGCGAATTGCCAAATGCTAGTGGCTCAGACACAAGGTATGTCTAATGTTGGCCATCATTTGCCATTCGCAGAAAGAGGAATGCTAAATAAATCGTCCACGCGGATAATCAAGTATGTAGATTGTATATATAGAGGATACAACAGTACAGGCATCATACGGCTCTGTGCAAAATGTACTTTCTTTTATAAACATATGAGTAATTAGGTAATTAGGTTCTCATGCGCTTGCAGACACCGAACGTCTGACGCGGGACGTTGGACGTTGTTTGTTCGGTTCGGTTCAGATGCCTGTTGAGTGGTGTAGTTGCTGGCTGATGCCGTGTCGTGGAAGAAGAAGCTTGTTTATTCCTTCGCGATGCGCGTGTGAAAACGGTCATCTCTCTGATATTAAAAAAAAGAGAGAGAGAGAGAGAGAGAGAGAGAGAGAGAGAGAGAGAGAGAGAGAGAGAGAGAGAGAGAGAGAGAGAGAGAGAAAACGACAGTCGTCGTGCATATCCTTCCTACGTATATCTGAGAATATATGAGCCATACGTTATAAGAAAAAAAAGAATAATCTTTGTTTGCATACAGCGCGAAGAGAGCTGCAAAGAATTCATCGTTCAGCGATTTTAATATTTTGCCACTTTGTGAAAACAATACCGCGTGCAAGGTGCATACGGACTGGATTGATGATGTGAAATTATAATAATCTCCGTTTAATTAATCTCCGAGGAAAGTGTTTTCATTGCGTTGACACTTATTAGCGCGCAGTGGAACCAGCTGTGGAATAATACGGACATCATTTCAAGACGCAAAAAAAAGGGGAGGGGGATATGATATTTTTATAAGAATGTCAAAATTCTTGATCCTTCACTGCAACGAAACACGTTAATGATCTTTCAGGTACTATCACAGAATAATACAATCAGGAGGAAACTCCCATAAGAGCCAATGGAAACAAGATTTGGAATTTACTGGCACAAACTGGCAACTGTGCCTACTCACTTCTCAAGATGGCGGACATGCTTTTTCAGGCTATACAACCAATCACAACTCGGCCAGTTGCCGAAGATTGCCGAAGATGCTCACTTTCGAACATGGCGGCCCGAAGTAAAGAATGTTTCAAAATGAATTAGAGTTTCCGTTCTGATTAGAGTATTCTGTGGTACTATAGCGGAGACAAAGGAACCCAGCCAGGATATGCAATATGCAACGCACGTAACTATACTAGACCTGTTTAGTGTGGTGTCGCGGAAAAAATTAGATTCAAACAAATGCTCCATCTCACTTGCTTTCGTGGATTTTCCAATAGGAAACAAGATCCACATTTTCAAATGCAAATTCGTGCTAGTAAACAACACGTTCTCTCAGTGGCGGCTCGTGCAATTTGGCAATCATGCTTATTTGAGTTATTTCCCATTTAAACATATGCAAAAGTATCGATACCTGGGGGTGCAATTGCACCTCCTGAAGATCGATTGTTTCACATAGGTTTAAATGTAGAGAATATGTTGTTGCCAAATTGCACGAGCCGCCACTGAGTTCTCTCAAATTCTATCACACACATTTGAATTCTACGTAACTTAAAATATTACCAAGTCACAACAATATTTTCGAAACATCACACAATAAATTACAATCACAGTTATATTGAAGAAAGTCCTATGTTTTGTCCTTGTCCCACTCACAGTTTCTTATGGGCACAGAATTCTAGGATGTAAGCTCATCGGCACCATTACACCACTCGTTATACCTCAAAGAAGCTTCGATACGAAGAGAGGTTAGGATGATTGAGTGTCATGGCGGTGATACGCCCATTAGGAACCGTGAGTAAGACAAGGACTAAACAATGGCCACCCTGCAAAAAATTGAACCTCCGAAAAAAGTCCCAAGAAAGTCCTCATAATGTCCCTATTATAATTGTTTTCAGAAGCCATCTGGCAAAGTATTGAACGTCCCATGGACATCCAAAACACAGTGAATGCATTCTTAGTTCCCATCTAAGTCATGAGACTTTATGGGAACTTTTGAAATTAAAGCCTCGAAGAAAGTGAAGGGAATATTAGAATTTGTGAATGTCCAAAAAATGTCCCCAAATATTTCTAGAATTATTTGGGGTGGACATTCACGAATTCTAACAATCCCTTAACATTCTTCGAGACTTTAATTTCAAAAGTCACCATAACATCTCATGACTTAGATGCGTACCGAGATTGCATTCAGTGTGTCTTAGATGTCCATGGGATGCTCAATACTTTTCCTGATGGCTTTTAAAAACGATTATAATAGGGACATTCTGAGGACTTTCTTGGGACTTTTTTCGGACGTTGAATTTTTTGCTGGGCATCTTCCGCGGTATAACTGTGATTGTAAATTCATTATGTCGGAGAGAAAAGATACTTTATAAGGTACGCGGAATCTAATGGTGCAATAAAATTTGAGAAAACTGGTTGTAAAGAAACTAACATGATTTTGTATTCGGAAATTTGGATCTGAATTTCTATGGGCAAATCCTCAAAAGTGAGCGAGATAGAGCATCCAATTTTCACCATGACAGCATCACTAAACAGGTCTATTCGATTAGACTCCCCCTTTGATACCAGCTATATGCGCAGCCATCTTGGCATTTAGTTCCAACGCGTTTATACAGTTCGCGGGTCAATTTTGAAACTTTCTGTTACTCCCAACGTTGCGAGTGATTTCACACTAGAATTGACCTATAACTCTCTTAAACGCTACAACATAAGTTTCGAGTGGACCTATCATTAATTTTACAACTAAAATGAGCCAGACGACACACAGTGCAGTGAGAAAATGGCGCCAAAATCGCTTTTTGCAGCTTTTCTCGGCAAATTATCGATTTACTTAAAAACTGAAGAAAACACTGTTTTCTTTTAAGGAAAGAAAGAGATAGCTTTTTTGAATTCTTACTTATCTCAATTTTTTACCGAGAAATCCTGCTCCTGTGAAAATTTCACGGGAGCAGTATTACTTAGTAAAAAATTGAGATAAGTCAGAATTCAAAAAGGCTATCTCTTTCTTTTCTTAAAAGAAAAAAGCGTTTTCTTCAGTTTTTAAGTAAATCGATGATTTACCGAGAAAAGCTGCAAAAAGCGATTTTGGCGCCATTTTCTCACTGCACTGTGCGACACGGGATTTTTAAGATAATATTAAGACTTGAACGTTTTCAAAGCTAGAAACAAAACTTCTTTCCATTTCGGAATAATCGATGTTTCGAATTCACCCAATGTGTGACGTTTTTTATCGTCTCGAAGCGACTGTTTATGCAAACAATACTGGAAAAAAAAAATCAAAGTCAGATCGGATTCTGCGCAGACTCAAAACAATGGAGCTTGAAGTTGGTCAAAAACCACGAGTTTGAGTATATTGTTTTGAAAGCTGTCGTGAGTTTCACTGATAACTGAATATTTTTGTTTTTGAAGCGCTCAATATTATTTGAATCTTGCTCTGTCGGTACATTTCGACGAATTTACGTTTTCGGAACTATAGACGAAGCAGCAATCAATATTACATAGTATCGGTCACACGTGTCCTATACGAGCAGTACAGGCTTCTAAAATGCGATTTATCGATGTCTTCTTCATTTAAACCAGTTGAAATGTATCGATTCTCAGGAAGTAGAGTATTGAAGCCCAGAGAAATCGATACTTTTTCATAGCTTCAGATGACAGATAAAACGCAATGATCGATAAAGTTTACGAGCCACAAAGGGTCATTAGTCCCATCGAATAAAGCATATTTTAATTAGTGACTGGGTTCGGTCACTTTCCTACTGTACAATCAAATGGGTGTCTGCCATCTTCGGTTTAGATTTTCGTGACGGGGTTACGGTTTTCAAAACCTACCTTGAGAGTAAGGTCATAAATACGTGAGCAGGACACGAAAGAAAGTCTGTGAATGGAAAAATTTCAATTTGTATTTTACTATACATATATTTATCCAATCATTAATATGGTATGAAATGATCGTAAATAGTGTTGAAATTACCTACAAAACATAACTGGCAAAATAATGTCATATAAATAAGTGAGCATATATACAGTTAGTAAATAACCAAACCTTAACCGAACCCGGTCACTATACAGGGTGTAACAAAACTATATACATTAATTTTCAGGGCGTTTTTAGAGGAATATTTATTTGATGGAAATTAGGTTTTCTTTCGTTACTTTTGACGGTTCAAGATCATTGTGTCTTTGTAATCGGAAGAGCAGCCGGGACGTTTTGAGAGCCTTCCGCCATGTCAGCGATTGAAAGCCCACCAAAAAGACGGGTCAGCTCGTAAGTCTGTTTTCCCATTTAAAATTACATTGGCGGTAACCCAGAAGAGCAGAGGTGACGTTTTAAGAGCCCTGCACCTTGTCAGCGATTAACAGCCCACCAAAAAGACGGGTCTGCTCGTAAGTCTGTTTTACCATTTAAAATTACATTGGCGGTAACCCGGAAGAGCAGAGGTGACGTTTTAAGAGCCCTGCACCTTGTCAGCGATTAACAGCCCACCAAAAAGACGGGTCTGCTCGTAAGTCTGTTTTCCCATTTAAAATTACATTGGCGGTAACCCAGAAGAGCAGAGGTGACGTTTTAAGAGCCCTGCACCTTGTCAGCGATTAACAGCCCACCAAAAAGACGGGTCCGCTCGTAAGTCTGTTTCACCATTTAAAATTACATTGGCGGTGCCCCGGAAGAGCAGAGGGGACGTTTTGAGAGCCCTGACCCTTTGTCAGCGATTAACAGTCCACAAAAAGACGGGTCTGCTCGTAAGTCTGTTTTCCCATTTAAAATTACATTGGCGGTCCCGGAAGAGCAGAGGGGACGTTTTAAGAGCCCTGACCTTGTCAGCGATTAAAAGCCCACCAAAAAGACGGGTCTGCTCGTAAGTCTGTTTTCCCATTTCAAATTACATTGGCGGTCCCGGAAGAGCAAAAGGGACGTTTTAAGAGCCCTGCACCTTGTCAGCGATTAAAAGCCCACCAAAAAGACGGGTCTGCTCGTAAGTCTGTTTTCCAAATTTAAAATTACATTGGGGTGCCCCGGAAGAGCAAGGGACGTTTTAAGAGCCCTGCACCTTGTCAGCGATTAACAGCCCACCAAAAAGACGGGTCTGCTCGTAAGTCTGTTTTCCCATTTAAAATTACATTGGCGGTCCCCGAAGAGCAGAGGGACGTTTAAGAGCCCTGCACCTTGTCAGCGATTAACAGCCCACCAAAAAGACGGGTCTGCTCGTAAGTCTTTTTTCCCCAATTTAAAATTACATTGGCGGTAACCCAGAAGAGCAGAGGTGACGTTTCAAGAGCCCTGCACCTTGTCAGCGATTAACAGCCCACCAGAAAGACGGGTCTGCTCGTAAGTCTGTTTTCCCATTTCAAATTACATTGGCGGTAACCCAGAAGAGCAGAGGTGACGTTTTAAGAGCCCTGCACCTTGTCAGCGATTAACAGCCCACCAAAAAGACGGGTCTGCTCGTAAGTCTGTTTTACCATTTAAAATTACATTGGTGGTGCCCCGGAAGAGCACAGGGGACGTTTTGAGAGCCCTGAGCTTTGTCAGCGATTAACAGTCCACCAAAAAGACGGGTCTGCTCGTAAGTCTGTTTTCCCATTTAAAATTACATTGGCGGTAACCCAGAAGAGCAGAGGTGACGTTTCAAGAGCCCTGCACCTTGTCAGCGATTAACAGCCCACCAGAAAGACGGGTCTGCTCGTAAGTCTGTTTTCCCATTTAAAATTACATTGGCGGTCCCCCGGAAGAGCAGAGGGGACGTTTTGAGAGCCCTGCGCCTTGTCAGCGATTAAAAGCCCACCAGAAAGACGGGTCTGCTCGTAAGTCTGTTTTCCCATTTAAAATAACATTGGCGGTCCCCCGGAAGAGCAGAGGGGACGTTTTGAGAGCCTTGCGCCTTGTCAGCGATTAAAAAGACGGGTCTGCTTGTAAGTCTGTTCTTAAAAAATTGTCTGCTCTTGAAAGGTTCAATAAAATCTCAAAATACCCAAATCCGCAATAATGCGCGTATTAAAGGGTTATAAGAGATCCTCATTAAGGATGCCTACATGATGTCTTCAAAATTCCTTCTCACGAGGTCCCTTTATGGCTATGGCTTATTGCCGTTATACCTCATTCGATGTTTATTGGTAACTTCTAATGCATGCCGAAGTGACGTTCTCCATCTTTAAAGAGGAAGGTCTCGGCCCCGGTTCGGGTACAGTCTCAATAGACTGGACTTCTTCTCTCTTTGATTCCGAAGGTGGAGTGACACAATCTCGATTGAAGATCGATACAATCGTTCTATCGATGATGTGGGTGGGTGCGTCATCGCATCACGCACGAAGTCCCAACGTGTGGCACGAGCATTTTCACATCGATGAAAGATTGAAATTCGGCGCACAAAGGTAAGAGTAATACCACGGTAATCAGGGCTGCCGTTTTGCGTATAATCAATGCTATTTTTCTATTCACCGATGATTCCAACGGTTGAGAAAAGATTACATAGTTCAGTTCAGTGTATGACTGTAATGCACGAAAATACTCGGATCTGCAATCTTTCCTTAATCGGTGGAAACTCCGTTAATTAATTAAAATATCCGCAAGTTTTTTAAAGTCATCGACGACTCCACCGGTTGAGAAAAGATTACAGATGCGAGTATTTTAGTTTATTACAGTCATACACTGGACTGAGCTGTGTAATCTTTTCTCAACCGGTGGAATCATCGGTGAATAAAAAAATAGCATTAATTATACGCAAAACGGCAGCCCTGACGGTAATAGGAATTTTCAGCGACACCGAAGAAGGTCATAGCGATTGCATCAAAAAACGTCTAAAGCTATCAAATGATTAAATGTATTTCTGTTGAAGGTTGCTCTCCGAGTAAGGTCTACAATAATGGGCCATCAGTTTAATTAATGTCGAGGCTCTTGAAACAGTGGCGGCTCGTGCGATTTGGCAACAAGGTTCTACCCCCCTTTGATTCTATGTAAAACAATCGATTCGATAGCGAGGTGCTGCTTCATCAACAATCGATTGTTGCACATAGATTCAAATGGACGGCAAACAATGTTGCCAAATGGCACGAGCCGCCACTGACTTGAAAACTTTTGCCACAGGGGATTGAAGAGTTGATTCTTGCTCAAAAACACGTAGAAATGACAATGAGTACACTCAAAAATCACAAAATTCAATCTCGGAATCGGATTTAATGGCGGAGGGACGCAGTTATCATATCAAGGGAGAATCCTATCTAAATTGAGATATATCTCTGCGTTTCTGTAGAGAAAGTGACAAATTAGACAGGAATCTCCCATGATACCTGTGTTGAACCGCCATTATGAACTTGCCGTTATAGTAGTTATGTGAGTTTATTCCTGATTTTTGCTGGTATTTAGATAAGATTGATCAATTCATATGCTCACAGCAACAGTTTGCAAGAGCCCCATTGTTGAGTACGTATAGCTTTTTAAAAAATAAAACGAGCATAGTGATCAGGCAGAATTTGGCAGAAAGGCATTCTGATTCCTCAAACCGCAAAATCAGCGTAATGGGTCTGTTGCAAACTTTTGCTACAGCGATAAAAAGTGTTTATTCCAATGTAAAATCGCCTGAAAAGTCTATTGGTGGCATCATAAAGTCACAAAATACAATATTCAACTCACAAGAGGAGTTTATGGAAATCCAAGATGGTGGCAAAATATCGAGGAATCTGAATGTATGCACCGTGATCATCCAAGGATTGCCAACTTTGACAACCTCACTGGAGGTAGAGGTTATGTGTTTGTTTAAGTTGTGATTAGTTGTGATGGATATTGTGAGGTTGGCTATCCTTGAATGTTCGTGGTGCATGCATACTGATTGCTCGATATTTTGCCGCCATCTTGGATTTCATTAAACGCCTCTTGTGAGTTTATTATTGCATTTTATGGCTTTCTGATGCCACCATTGGACTTTTCGGGAGATTTTACATTAGATTATACACTCTATAGCGCTGTAGCTAAAGTTTGCAACAGACCCATTCCGTGGTATTGTTAAATTTACGGTTAATTTTTGTTGAACTTCAGAACTTGCTAAATGGAACACTTTTGAGAGAAATTTTAAATCGTTCGGTAGCTTCAAAATTTTTAATGATATGATTTCTATGATCTGCGATAGCGGTTTTGCCTTTTTGTAAGACGTTTTTTGTGTTTGCCTCTGACAATATCAGGGACAGTTTTTAACATGGAGTTTTATGGAATTCTAAACAAATTTACTCACACATAAAATCATACAACAAGAGTTCATTCATGGTAATGGTATACGGTGGTAACTTTTTTTTTTCTTTTACTGAAAGGGTTAATCTTAATATCCACAGGGTTGAGAATCTCTTCCACTGTGCTGAGCTTTCTCTCTGAGAATTGGCTCGCGCACACAATGCAACGCAGGTCAGTGCGTGAGCATATATGAATCATTTCCTGCCAAAAGAGCTTAAGTGCATTTAAACATGCACTCTGCGATGCATCTTTTCTAATTTATTACAGGGCTCCTATTAGAATTGATTCGAGTCCTTTTAGCAGAGAAAAATACGTTAATATTACAATTAACCGCTCGCATACTCGCATACTGCACGCATAAAAGCTGTGATGATGCACAACAAAGAATCAATCATTGATTGTGATGCGGGTTTTGATCGATTTCCGTTAATGATTTGTGAAATGTGCGACAAATCTTCCATCCGAACGAGGTGAGACATCGCATTGCTCCTCGGGTCTCTTCCTTACACTGAGAGAATTATTTTTTTAATCCAAGGTGTATTCCGTTTGTGTTAAAGAAACTGCACAGTGAAATATTGACTAAGAGGGAATTCCTTTGACCCAAGGAAAATGTCTGCTACTACAAGTGAAAGATTCCTTATTGTGATAGTGACAGTGATTCTCCTTCATGCAATCATCAGAACTTAACTTCGCGCAAAGGAAATTGTCGCAAGAGAGTAAACTTGTTTCCTTGTTTTTAAAAAAGTGATTTCTCTCGTTGTCAGTGTAGTCCTCCCTAGCCCCCTTCCTTCACCCACCCTGGGTATTTAAACAGACGGACATTTTCTCAGTTTTCTTTTTCCTATTCTTAATCTCTATAACCGTTCCTTTTTTTAAAAATTATTACTAATCCCCCCCCCCCATTTTTCATTTTTATTTTCCCCGTGAAGGTAGTATGAAAATGAAGGGGAAATTTTAATCTGCTTGTCTTTAAAAACTGATATCTTTAGGCATGGACGAATCTAACGATTTTGAAACCATGACTTCATAGTTGTTATTAGTTTCATCGTTAAGGTGATTCTTCAGCGTTTAGCAGTGGCGATGAGGCGTGAAATTTGGCAATAATGTATTTTCTCCATTTAAATTCACCAAAAAAGTCGAACGCTCCAGTCATCGGCGATGACCAGGCATTTCGACCTTTCTAATGTGTTTAAATGAGGGAAAAGGAACGTTGCCAAATCGCACGCCTCGCCACTGGCGTTTAGCGCCGATTTCTGCCACCAGAGTGATACCGTTCGAGTAATGTCATATTACAGGTCGAAAGTAATTTATATTTGAGAAAACGGAATGTCAGTTACTATATAATAATTGGAAGTGAGTCTCTGAAAAATATCTCGTCAAAAACACCAAAAATAAGGCTAAAAGTACCGACAAATTAAATATCACATTTCGATACAAGAATCGATTCCCGATATTCCATTATTTGGCACTTTCAGCCTTATTTCAAAAGTTATTGACGAGATATTTTGCAGAGGTGTTCTTCAGATTTTGGCCTGTAATGTGACATTAATCGAACGGTGGTGCTCTGGCGACAGAGATTGGCACTAAACGCTGAAGAGTCACCTTAAGCACAGATTGGTTCAGTGGCCCCCAAAGTTGATGCACTATGAAGGGGAGCATTTCCTATTTTCAGTCATAAATATACATCGGGCTTTTAACTATAAAATCTGAGAAACTTTTAGTATAATAAATACGAGGAATATTCAAACTCACGATAATAGGACATACTGTCGGATGTATAAGAATCTGGAACTAGTGGCGTAGCGTGCGATTTGGCAACGTTGTAATTCGTCTATTTAAACCCACGTAAAAAGTCGAATTCGAGGATGTTCACCGAACACCTAGTAGTTCGATATTTTCAATGAGTTTAAATGGAGAAAGTTCAACGTTGCCAAATCGCACACTACGCCACTGTCTGGAACTTACCTGAAACAAGACAAACAGACAAATATTTATTACGTTCGTGTTGATATTTGCTTACGAAAACAGAGTTATTAAATTTGACTCATTTTTAAGTTCTACTATTCTTATTGTTTTCACACATTTTTTAGTTGTAATATTTACTGTCCATTGTCTTAATTTTTATTCTTAAAATTTTTAGAGGATCCGTAAGGTACAGAGTTTAGAAACTTTACTTGAGATCTCCTTGGCTTGCCTTGAACTTCAAATGTCCTCCAGATTCAATTTGCAATTCTATTGAACTAAAATATATTGAGATCTCTCAAGAAAATGTCAAGGGTTTTGAACCAAGAATTGTCACGAATTGGCCATTCAGAGACGTTTAAAAACCATAGAATATTCGACTAGAGATAAGTCTCACGGCGATAATTTCAAGGTAGCTTGTTTGATGTATTGAACTAAACTTATTATTTCTCAATAATTAATTTCCGAATTCCAGCGAGCGCCTCTGCATTGCAATTTTTCGCACTCGACTCGTCTGACTCGGCTTAAGTATTTCTCAAGCCAAGTTAAGTCAAGGAGATCTCAAGTAAAGTCTCTGGATTGCACCCTTCCAAAAAAAATAAATACATTTTTAAAGACATATACATACATTTTAAATAGACATTTTTGATGCCTGATTTAAAAAAAAAAAAAAAAAAAAAAAAAAAAAAAAAAAAAAAAAAAAAAAAAAAACCAATTCTTGTCCTAGGCTCCCCCTTAAGGATCAACTCTGAATGAAACGTCATCTTCAATCGACCCCAAAAAAACCATTGAAGGTTTTTTTGCAGAAAGAAAAGCGGGTACATACGAAACCAATTGTAGTAGATTCCTTTCTGTACTAAACTCTCAGATTTGTAATCGTTAATATATCAAGCAATAAAGTCAGGTAGTAATTATTATTAAATGACGCAAAAACAGAGGTTCAATCAGAGTTTAATAGCCTCATCATAAAATGTCAGGTATAATCCTCGCAAATTTTAATGGAATTCAAAATAAAAGAGTCACGTTCAATGACCATGAAAGATGTACGACCGACAAGGAGTCAGGATACAACGAAGTCTATGGTTACTTTTCCAAGTTTTTGTGTTTTTTTTTTGAGGGAGCAAACACTTATTTCAGTCGGACATTTCTTCATTTTTATAACCGCGAATAATAAGTCAGCACTCGTTTGCTTGGTACTTATTCAACGGTTTCTGATTACAGCGAGTAAAACGAAGCTTCACTACCTTACTATAGAAGCGGCTTTTGTTGTTGGATGAATTCATATTTTCACAATTTAACCCTTTCATGCGCGCATTTTGGGATTTGAGTTTTTTGGGGGGGGGGAGTCTTATTAAACCTTTTGAAAGAAGGCAATTTTCCAAGAAGTTTGATGGGCCACTCCACTCCCCCCCCCCCCCCCCACTATCACAATATGTACTATGACTTTCAAAAAAAAGTTCTCTGATCGAAATAACCCTTGATAATAATTATGTCCATTGTTTTTCAAAGAGTTTTAGATTTTTTAAGAAGCACTTTCAAGAGGCAATTCTGTTAGACTCTGAAATACTACACTAAAAAAAAAAGTGCTGAATTTAACTATTTTATAGTTAAAAGTATGGACACCACTTAAAAACTGTTATTTTGACTATTTCAAATGGTTAAATTACCTCCGTGCCGTGTTAGTTTAACTAATTTAAACAGTCAAACTAACAGGTCTTAAGAGGAGTCCATACTTTTAATAATAAAATAGGTAAATTCAGCACTTTTTTCAGTGTAGAGAACTACGAAATTCTTTAAATCTGTTCAAGAAATGGAGTACTGAAAATGTCTACCAGGATACTTTCTTTTGAAAGTCACAGTACAAAAAATAACAAACGATGATGTTTTTCTACAAAATGACTGAAAAAGGATAGATATGGAGTGATAAGGAGAGATAGAGAGAACAAACCAGGAGAGTGCATGTTTTCTACGCCCCTTAGTATATACCAACATGGATGCCTTCAACTACACAGCTTCGATCGAGCTTCATGCAGTGGCGGCTCGTGCTATTTGGCAACAATGTATTCGCTCCATTTGAATCTATGTTTAACAATCGATTGCTCTTGAGGCGCTGCTCAACTTTCGAATCGATTGTTTTATGTACAATCAAATGGAGGGGTGACATTGTTCCAAAATTACACGAGCCGCCACTGGCTTCATGAATGGAAATCACTCAAATCAGGTGCTAATAAGTTCTGGTGTTTACCGAAGTAAGTATTAATTAGAACCAGTGGAGGTCGTGTCGGATCACTGGCGGATCCAGGAATCTATATATCCTTCCCTCTCTTCTCCCATTAGAACGCGTATGATAGAAAAGGACAGATGAGGGGCAGTCACGTGATATTCGCCCCCTCTTCTATCCTTTGCTAACACATGCATTCTAATGGGAGAAGAGAGAGAAGGACAATAACTTGGATCTGCTAGGAATCTATCCTTCTCTCTCTTCTGCCATTAGAACGCGTATGATAGAAAAGGACAGATGAAGGGCAGTCACGTGATATTCGCCCCCTCTTCTATCCTTTGCTAACACATGCATTCTAATGGGAGAAGAGAGAGAAGGACAATAACTTGGATCCGCTATAGTGTGTCGGATCGTGCCAGAATTAGATTAAGTCGTTTGCTTGTAATTGATTTTACACATGTAAACCAAAGCTCCCTAATTGATTGTATTGATAGTTTAAAATGTCTTCGAGTCACGCGAATCGATTAATTACAGCTTTTGGTTTCGTGCCAACTGACCCAAGATTTGAACCCCGTATATACGTAAACATATTAGTGCCCACACCGTGTTACTCTCGGCTGGTCTCAAACGGAGAGGCGCATGTAAACTGCATGATGCATCGTCGGTAAGAGTTAATAATTCATGAGGAGTGTACCTTACCCTCGTCCAAGCCCGTTGCCATGCCTTGTTTCAAGTGTCGAGAGGCAGGCATTTTGGCAGACACGCTCGGGCTGTCCGCGAGCCCGCACCACTTACCTTTCTATCACATCGTTTAAGTCTCTGCGCCTTCAAAAAAAAAAGGTATACTTCAGTGGGGCTCTCGCAAATTTTCGACTTATCCTTCACTCATATTCATATAATTTTGATAACGCGGTATCAGTTTCCCAAAGCCCTCGCTAAAGGATTCCTTACTTTGACTATTTAAAAAAAAAAAAAAAAAAAAAAAAAAAAAAAAAAAAAAAAAAAAAAAAAAAGCTATGAACGCCATTTTCTAAAACATGCAACTATTTAACACATTTTCCACTAAAATTAATTTAAAAGATTATATGTATTTTGATGTAGTTTTATTTGATTGAAACAAAGTTTATGATGCAAAAACCAAACAACCCCCTCTCCCCGAAAAACACCTTTGTTCGAAGAGGGCATAGATGAATGACCCTGCGAACAACAGTTTTTTGGATGATATTTAGGTATCTCAGAAAACCCCTTTTGCGGCGCGGCGTGACGCATAGCATGAATTCAACGTTGTAATGCATTTTTCTATAGAGTTTTTGTCATCTCCTACGAAGAGTTCCACGCGATGTTTTGTCTCTGCTGAAAAATTAACTTAATAGCTTCCAGGCTCATTCGTCATCAAACACACAGTAAGCGTTTAAATAAATCAAGACCGATGACAAGAATTGTCAAAATTTACTGCATTTTGCATTTTTTTTTTTTAAAAAAAAAAAAACACCTTTATTCGAAGAGGGCATAGATGAATGACCCTGCGAACAATAGTTTTTTGGATGATATTTAGGTATCTCAGAAAACCCCTTTTGCGGCGTGACGCATAGCATGAATTCAACGTTGTAATGCATTTTTTTTAATATAGTTTTTGTCACCTCCTACGAAGAGTTCCACACGATGTTTTATGTCTCTGCTGAAAAATTAACTTGGCTTCCAGGCTCATTCATCATCAAACACACAGTAAGCGTTTAAATAAATCAAAACCGATGGCAAGAATTGTCAAAATTTACTGCATTTTGCATTTGTTGTTGTTGTTGTAAAAAAATGTAGTATAACAGGTGGAAAAAGTAAAAAAGTTATGCAGGCAGCTGGCAGATGATCGATCAGATAGAGCAAATACTGAAAAAATCCATCAATTTCCGCACTCGAGTTTTTAGGAATTTTTTCCGGCAAAGCTGATGATACTGATGTATCGATAACCAACATCCTCTTTAGTATCTAGTTCAACCCTTCACTGTAACTACGACGCCACGTGAATTTTCTAGGGAACAATGAAACACCTCGCTGCGTTGATGATTTTAGTCGGGTGTGCTATAATGACCGATGCATGGTTCATAGAGTTATTCGAGCATATGCACTTTCAAGGAACCAGGGAGCCTTTGTGGGGAGAAGACAAAAAACGTAGCTGTAAAAACTTGGTCAATAAGAAGGTGATAGGAAGGGTCAGTTCGGTCAGGCGGAAAGATGCATGTAATTACGCAACTACAAAATTAGCGCTCTTTAGTGAACCCAATTGTCAGGGTTTCTTGTTTTCATTTAAATGTGATGTTCCAGAGCTGTATCCTGCAAATAATGATAAAATACGATCTGTTGATTTCAGTAGTTTTCCAAAGACGACAAAAAAAGAAGACCATACCAGTAGCGGCCCGTGAGATTTGGCAACCATGCATCTTTCCCACTTAAACTTAGGTAAAAAATCGATTCAAGCGGAGGCTGGCAGCCTCCTCGAGTTTTGATTGTTTTCCATGTATTTAAATGGGATAAAAACACTGTTGTCAAATCGCACGAGCCGCCACTGGACCGTACCCTCCAAGGAAATTTTTGGAATATTTTACCTCTTACCTATTAAAAACGTACCTAATATTTTAAAAATTTCATCAAAGTAATGTTTTGTGAATTACGTTTTCCTATATAATGACAATATTTTGAATAAAAATTTAAAAATAAAAAATATTTTTAAAATTTTATCTCACCACTTTTTTCAAATATTTTCAAAATATTTTTTAATGTCTCATAACATTTTAAAATAATTTTAATACATTTTCCTGACAATGTTGGTAATATTTTAAAAATATTTTTAAAATATCATGAGTTTACTGAGAACCATCTCATGTAAGGTAGGTGTATCCATTCCCAAAATGGACCACCTATAAGGTTTGAGATTTTTTTTTTAATTTTCTGCAAGGGGCTGAACAAAATTTTAACTATGCATACCTTTAGGCACATGCATTTCAAACAAATTGATTTTGTAGTTTAGGGGGGAGGAGGTGGGGGTCTTGGGACAATATTTCCCAAAAAGTGAAAAGCGGACCATATATCTGGTACATGTACCCAATCAATATGTCCCACACCGTGAGTTTTAGGTGAGAAAACGCGAATAAATAAAAAAAAATATATATATGATAAAAAGTAATTAATATATTGAATTGAACAAGAATTTGCGAATCTAAGGCAAAATAACAAACCATGTATCCATTTTATGTTTTTTTATTTGTCATGTTTTTTGCATTGCTTTCCATGCTATATCAGGAGCTCGTCACCTTCTATGCTGATCTGATGATTTCTCCAAGAAAAGGGCAAATAAATTAAAAGGTAAAACTGGATTTTAAACCTTTAAACCTGCATGCTGATGCTGTATATAAGCCGTCAGCAAGCTTGCATGGAGTCTGTTTTGGATGCTTTCCACACATGGTGAAATTATCCCTAGTAAAAGTTTTTCATTGGCGGCCAGTGCCATGTGGTCCAATTATCCATGAATTCATTGGCGGCCAGAAATCACTGGTCGCCGATGCATTTCATTGGTTGCCAATGCAAATTTCACTGGTCGCCCATGAAGTTGCATTGGCGCCCAATGGAATTGCATTGGCTACCAGTGATTTCACGGGCCGCCAATGAATTCATGGATAATTGGACCACTTGTCATTGGCCGCCAATGAATTCATGGATAATGGGTCTGTTGCAAACTTTTGCTACAGCGATAAAAAGTGTTTACTCGAATGTAAAATCGCCTGAAAAGTCCATTGGTGGCATCATAAAGTCAATAAATACAATATTAAACTCACAAGAGGCGTTTATCGAAATCCGAGATGGCGGCAAAATATCGAGGAATCTGAATGTATGCACCGTGATCATCCAAGGATTGCCAACTTTGACAACCTCACTGCGGGTAGAGGTTATGTGTTTATTTACGTTGTGATTGGTTGTGATGGATATTGTGAGGTTGGCTATCCTTGGATGTTCGTGGTGCATGCATACAGATTGCTCGATATTTTGCCGCCATCTTGGATTTCATTAAACGCATTTTGTGAGTTTATTGTTGCATTTCATTGCTTTCTGATGCCATCATTGGACTTTTCAGGCGATTTTACATTAGATTGCACACTCTATAGCGATGTAGCAAAAGTTTGCAACAGATCCATTGCACCACATGTCATTGCCCAGATAGCACACCGGCTTGCAGCAAGCCTTCTGCATTGCTTGGGGTTTGCAGAAGGCTTGCATGTCAGTGCAAGCCAGCAGCAGGCTTGCTGCAAACTTCCATAATGGCCTATTTTTGGCTTTAAACTAAAGTTTGCAGAAGGTTTGTCTCAAGCTTGCATTGCAAAAAAAAAAAAAATTCTATAATGCCCAAAAAAAAGGCCGATTCCAAATGACATAAAATCTATGACATCTGACTGTCCATCTAATACGTCTCCGAAACTACTGCACTAATGAATGAAGTGAATTTGAAATTACTTACTCTAAATACATTTAATTAAAACCTTGTGCGTTCATCATACGAAAGCGGAGTGTTTTAATGATAACGCGCTGTGCGCGCAATGGAAAAGTCCCCTCACATGATTTCTCACCAAAAAATGTGAGCTTTCAATGCGTACTGCGCACACACATACAAGCGCCCACGTCCTTTCTCTTTTCGAAATGGATATTAGAAAAATGACAAAGCAGAAAAAAAGGAGGACGTAAAAAAAAAAAAAAAAAAAAAAAAAAAAAAAAAAAATGACACAGATACGTCTAAAAAGTCACTTTCATGTTAATCGAAAATCCCGCAGATCGAAGGATCAAAGATCTCGTCGGGGCACGCGAGAAAGAGGAAAAAAACTTAGGGACTGAAGGGGGGATGGATTGAGGGGGGGGGGTGAAAAAAACCAACAAATGTGAGCCCGATTTTAATGCGCGCCCGTAAGTACGCGCTCTTGCTGCTTAGGCCCATAGTTGCCGGATTTCACCGCAAATCACTGTATTTCAATTTCATCCATATGATTCCACCAGCCGAGCAAAAGATTACAAAAGGATAGTTTAGTGTATATACCTGTGATGGACAATAATACTCTGATCTGTAATCTTTTTTTCAAAACGGTCAAGTCTCCATCGCTGACTTAAAATTTGTGTGTAAGTGTGGATATTTTGATACTTTAACGGTGATTCCACCGAAAAAAAAAAAAAAAGATTGCAGATGCAAGAGTATTTTCGTGCAGTACAGTCATTCTCTGAAGTGAATTGTGTAATCTTTTGGTCAACCGGTGGAACCATCACGATTTCAAAAACGTTTTCGAAAGTTTGGAAGAGCGCACCTGATGTTCCGACGAGAGCCATAGGCGGATTCTGAAATGTGTCTTTCCAGTAGCGCAATGAGAGTTTCTTCATCTTTCTCTTTTCTCCATTAAAAAACGTATGTTAGACAAGGATGGACAACGGGATGCAACACCCTCTTTCTGTCCTTTTCCTGCTTATGCATTCAAATGGGAAATGAGAGAGATGGAAGAGATCCTGGTTGCGCCAGTGTGTTTTTCTCCCTCTTTGGCCCGTAGGCGACTCGTGCAATGTGGCAACAACGCAATTTCTTCATTTAAACCTATGTAAAACAATCGATCTTCAAGAAGTGCAATTGCACTCCCAAGATATCGATACTTTTGCATAGGTTTAAATAACAAAAAAGCATGTCTGCCAATGCCAATTTGCACGAGCCGTCACTGCTCTAGCCTTTTTAAAACAATCATGTGCGAGAAAAGACACTGACGTTAAAAAAAAAAAAAAAAAAAAAAAAAAAAAAAAAGGTGGATATCTTAAAAATTTAAGGATGCGATTCCACCGATTGAGAAATTATTGCAGAATCGAGTTTTTTTCGTGCATTACGGTCGTAGGCTATAAACTTGACCGTGTAATCTTTTTGGCAACCGATGATATCATGGTTAAATTGAAAAGCTTTGATTAGAGCTGATACAAAATCTAGTGTTTTGTTTACCTACAACCTGCGTCTCACGACACGATTTTCAGGACTCCAAAACCAGTTAGGAGCCAGGGACCAAATAGTATTGCAGCTTGATGGTCTTCCGAAAGAAGTTGAATGGTGCGTGCTTAACCCTTTCAAACCTGAAGTCCATTCCAATGGACATTTAAATAACACGTAATCTTATGGAAAACAGAAAAATACAATATGCACATCAATTGAGATGAGGAGACAGCGCTAAGATCAACCATGTTGGTCAAAAATCTGTTTCTGAACAAAAATAATTTCAGGTATGAAAGGGTTAAGTGTCGTTGCGTGCGGGTTTTTACCGCCCCGCAAGCAGTGAGCTCACCGATCATCTGCGTGCGGGACATTGAGGACGTAACATTATTCGGTTCCAATTTCACAATCAACAAAGTTGACTTCTGTTGATGGATACTTCCGTATAATGCCCTGCAATAAATTACAATTATTACCAGCGCAATTCTCTGATTTTCAAACTTTCTGATGCTACCAATGTTAGTTTCAAGTTATTTTACATCAGAATAAATAGACCCTCACTATAAAGCTGTAGTAAAAGTTTGCAGATAGACCCATTGACTTAGGCTTGCGGAAATCCTCTCACACCGCCGCAGTTGGCCAACAATCCCTTAAAGTTTTCCTCTTATTCAATACTATGTAAAAGTATCGATTTCTTAGGGGGAAGGGGGGGAGTTCCATTGCACTGTGGTCTGAGATCGTCAAAAAGTGGCACAAAATCAGAAAGTTTTCTCTTATCAGTATATCATTTATGAACTTTCAAGACCAATGGGTCTGTTGCAAACTTTTGCTCCAGCGCTACAGAGTGCGATCAATCTCACGTAAAATCGCCTGAAAAGTCCATTGGTGGCATTGGAAAAATTCATAAAATGCAATAATAAATTCACAAGAGGCGTTTAATGAAATCCAAGATGGCGGAGAAATATCGAGCAATTTATATGCATGCACCACGAACATCCAAGGATGGCCAACTTTGACAACGGTCACTGGAGGTATAGAGGTTATGTGTTTGTTTACGTTGTGATTGGTTGTGATCGATATTGTGAGGTTGGCTATCTTTGGATGTTCGTGGTGCATGCATGCATACAAATTGCTGGATATTTCTCCGCCATCTTGGATTTCATTAAACATATCTTGTGAGTTCATTCCTTCATTTTATGACTCTCTGATGCCACCAATGGACTTTTCAGGCGATTTTACATGAGATTGATCACTCTGTAGCGCTGTAGCAAAGGTTTGCAACAGACCCATTTCAATTACAGAGAACGCTTTACAAGTAATTTAAACCTAGAAATGTCACTAAAAAGTCGTAGTCAAAAAGCTAGTCGTAAGCTGTTTAGGTCAAAAATAATTGTTGATGGCTTTTGCTCATTGATTTTTATCCACTTGTTGTCATTCTCCGTCCAAAGTGCAATCGCCCTCTCATTAGCTCGATATTTTTCTATCGATTCATACGGGAGAGGACACGCAATCGATACATCGCATTTCACGCGCGTCGGCCGCCCGCCATGCATCTGCTAATCTGGCAACTATTCAGTGCTTTGCCTGGCTAAGTTTACACGCATATCTATATCTCTTTAACCGGGCGGACAACAAGGTCATTTAAGAGTACCTACACTTATTAATACGTGTATATAACGTTAATACTCAGAACAAGATTTCTTATAAATAATTAACTTGAAACGGTACTCCTTCGTCGAACACACGATGGATAATGGATATCCCCCATATCCTCTTTCACCAGCCTCTGCCCTCCCTCACCCCTTCACTCCACCCCCCCCCCCTTATCTCTATTTCTGTCGAGGGATGGAGGGGGCGTCCCACCTACGATCCCAGTCTTAATCCGATTTCCCATCTTTCTCCCTGTTGTCGGCCACCGCGTCGGTCGCGTCGCGTCTCGACGGCCCATGACCGCGGCCGAGGCTGAGGCCGGGGCCCGAGAAAAAGATCATCAGCTGTCATCGGGGGAAGAAAGTAGTTCTTCCTTTTGTTTTTTTCTCTATTTTTTTTCTTCTTTTTTTTTTTCATTTTTATTTTTTGTACTTTCTGCGCGTGGAAGCAGCGTGGAGCGAATGTGCGCGTTATAGGAGGAGAAGCTCGGCGCACATTAGACCGACCGCAGCTTTGTGAACCATCGATTAGGTACCTTTCCTCTTCCATTTGAACCTAGAGTCCCTATACACTATGAGGGTTGCGCCATTGCTGAATCCATTTCTGATTGGCTCTCAGATTTAGGCTGTCAAGAAAGCTCCAAGAGGCAAATGCGAGGAGGGTTTGTTTACTTTTCGCGAAAACTCGCTTTCATTACACATTTGAAGTAACAATGACCGCGGCAATTTTTGTGAATTTTTCCTCTGCTTGAATGTTATTATGGAGAACATTATCTCTTTCAATAACGACCGTTATTGTCGAGAATCTGAACCTAACCTATAAGAGATAGCGAAATAGTGGCAACAGCGCAGAGGCAAAAGGCCATCCGCCATTTGCAATTTGCCTCTTGGGGGCTCCATTGATCCGCTTCTTCTTCTTCATTTGGAGAGTCTTGTTGCATCTCTCATAGTATATAGGGAATTTATTTGAACCTACGTAAAAGTATCGATTATTTGCAGAGGCGGCTAGTGTTATGTTTGGCAACAGCGTTTTTCCCCAATTTAACCTATGCTAAAGTATCGATTCATAGCAGTGGCGACAGGCGGCTAGAGCTATATTTGGCAACAACGGTTTTTTCCCCATTTAAACCTACGCAAAAAATTTCGATTATTTGCAACGCAGCTAGTGCTATTTAGTATTTGACAACCAGCATTTCCCCCTTTTTGAACCTACGCTACAGAATCGATTTTTTGCAACGCGACTCGTGCTATTTGGTAACAGCATTTTTTCCCCCATTTAAACGAATCGATTCTCCAGGAGGCTGTCAAACTCCACAAGAATCTATTATTTTACGTAAGTTCAAATAGAAATATTTTAAAGTCGGGTTCAGTTGAACCCCCTGAAAAACGATTTTTCTCTCATTGATTCAAATGATAGACACACTGGTGTAGCCAAGGGGGAATAGTGGGTCTGGACCTCCCCTCCCTCCCTCAATATAAAAATTTCCCCCAAAACTAGATCATTTCTCATATTTTTAGGGAGTCTGGGACCTTCGGGCATCCCCTTGACTCCTCTTCTAAACCCTGGACTGGACCTCCCCCTCAAACAATAGGACAGTTGCAAAATGTTCAACTTTGGTGTTTTTTTTTTAGAATGCTAATGAAAGTACTCGATGAACTGAAAACAAGGATGCATTTTGTTTCTAAATAGGTTGCATGCAGGGCTACCGTTTTGCGTAAAATCAATGCTATTTTTCTATTCACCGATGATTCCACCGGTTGAGAAAAGATTACACAGTTCAGTTCAGTGTAAGCTGTACTCTTTCCTTAATCGGTGGAAATTCCGGTGATTAATTAAAATATCCGCAAGTTTTTTAAAGTCATCGACGACTCCATCGGTTGAGAAAAGATAACTGATGCGAGTATTTTATTTTAATGTAATCATGCACTGAACTGAACTGTGTAATATTTTCTCAACCGGTGGAATCATCGGTGAATTGAAAAATAGCATTGATTATACGCAAAACGGCAGTCCTGGAGCATGGTTCCGGAGTTACTATTTTGACCCAAAATACAGTGTTCTAAGGTTGAGCTCCTCGTAGTTTAACGTCGCAGCACACACGATTTTTTGCGACTTTACCCGAGTGTATCTCCGAAACTGGGACCCTTAGGATAAAACCAAAGGGACCTTTGTTCTCAGCTCATCAAGTGCTTTCATTTTCCCTAAAAAAAACACAGCATTTCAGACCCTTGCAACTACCCTATGTTAGCTGCGCTACTTGAAAGAGACATCGATACATCGACATTTTTCGCGATTAATCACCCGTCACTAAATCAAACGTAGCTTTCACTTAAGTCTTTTGTTCATGGAATTTATATGTATGAGTGAAATAGGACAACTTTTTTTTTGAAAATTTCACTTCTGCATCTTTCAACATTTTTACCAACGGGAAATTCAATGACAATCTACAGAGATTGAAGAGCAACTCATTTGAAAACGCATTGTAACCGGAACAGAGAATCGAGTAACTGTTGAAGTAACTCATTTTGAAAAAGAATGCGGAAATGTTACATATTTTTTTCATAAAGGACCATGGTTTTTGAAGAACGTCGGATACTTCTTTTTGGACTCAGGGCCAAGTAGAAGAATTGCCTTGAGGTTGCCGAAGAAAATATGTTGGAGACGACCATTTTAGTGAGCACTTTAGATGACCCACGGTAGATGCGTAATTAGGGGGTGTCGGGGGAACGAATACCCCAGAACCTCTAAGGCGTCCACCAACCAATCGACACGGACAAATATCCCCCACAGCAAGCAATAGCCCCTAAGCAACTCTATAATATAGCAGAGGCGTTCTTCTTAGAGGACATCCTAACTAGACCAGGAGGGTAATTTCTTAAAGAGAGCGCACCTGCTATTTTAGCGACTATACAGGGTGTCCCAAAACTCATAGTAAATATTTTTACCACGTTTTTTTGGGGTCAAAATAAGACTTTTTTCTCCTATAAACATGGGTCCGAAATTGTAGTCTTTTCGAGTTACAGAGTTGCAAAGTTTCCGAAAAACAAATTGAAAAATTGTCATAACTCCCTCGTGAATTGTTCTGAATACTCGTAAATAGGTTCTCTGTTGTAATTTTAGGCGCTCTTGCCGATTTTGGCCGTGAAAATGCTGTATGCAAAGATTTGAGGGGGGTTTCGGGGGTTTTTCTTGATTTTTCTCACTTTTTTTGGCCAAATTATGTAAAAACATGCTTTCGGTTTCATTAAACCCAAAAACAATTAGCATCACTCAAAAGTTCGTAAAAAAATATGCATTTTTGGTCCTTACAAGTTTTTCCATTTCGCAAACCATTTCCGAGAAAATCGTCCCTGAAGTTGGAGAAGTCGGCCAAGAATTGACAAAATCAAAGAAAAGGCGTGTATCGGCCGACTTCTCCAACTTCAGGGACGATTTTCTCGGAAATGGTTTGCGAAATGGAAAAACTTGTAAGGACCAAAAATGCATATTTTTTTACGAACTTTTGAATGATGCTAATTGTTTTTGGGTTTAATGAAACCGAAAGCATGTTTTTACATAATTTGGCCAAAAAAAGTGAGAAAAATCAAGAAAAACCCCCGAAACCCCCCTCAAATTTTTGCATACAGCATTTTCACGGCCAAAATCGGCTAGAGCGCCTAAAATTACAGCAGAGTACCTAATTACGAGCATTCAGAACAATTCACGAGGGAGTTATGACAATTTTTCAATTTGCTTTTCGGAAACTTTGCAACACTGTAACTCGAAAAGACTGCAATTTTGGACCCATATTTATAGGAAAAAAAGTCTTATTTTGACCCCAAATATACGTGGTAAAAATATTACTATGAATTTTGGGACACCCTGTATATATGGTTTTTTTTAAATCAGAGATTTGACAAAACTGCAGGGTAAATATTTACGACAACGGCATACATACAATCTTCCCCAAGAGAGGCCTTATATGGTACGTAATTTTTAAGACATCGCCGAAACAGGCAGGCTGCCCAGGTAGTGGCGGCTCGTGAAATGCGGTATATCGATGTCCAGTCCATATAAAACTATGGAAAAGTATCGATTTCTCGGGGGTTCAATTGCACCCCCTGACGATCAATACTTTTCTATAGTTTTAAATGGAGTAGACATCGATAAATCGCATTTCACGAGCCGCAACTACAGGCAGCTGGCAGCTATGATCAAGGGCAGCTTTTGAGGGTGCCAATTGGGGGAAGGAGGAGGAGGCTGGCCTCGAAAGTTATTTCCTTTTTTTTCCCGTTTGTTTCTTCAGCAGTCGACTAATGAGGGTCTTAAAGACCTATGCACAAAAGCGCTCGTTTTTAAAATCGGTATTATTATATCAGAAGTACAATAGTAGGTACTAGGTATACTGATTTCTTGCTTAAAAAAAAAAAAAAAAAAAAAAAAACAATTTCAAGCCTCTCCCTCGGATTATTGAGGGGGAGGGCTTACGTCCTCAAAGCCCCCCTAAAAGTCGAGCAATAATTTGCTTCTGGATCAATCAGGATAGTCAAAAATTCTATTCTATTTTTGACGTATAGAGATGGAGTTGGTACTGAAAGGATTAAAATTTATTCTAAACATCCGCAAAACTGTAGCTTTGAATTTTACACTGATCCTGATAAAATTGCAAGTACACACCGAGAAAAATTTTCCTGTTCATTTAATCAAATTCCGTTTTGGAAAGTACTAAAGCCCATATGTGCCCAGAATTATTTGGAATTTTTAGGTGCTTTTCACAAAAAATACAATTTAAGAACTGAAAACACGACAAAAATTAAAACAAAGAAATTTTTTGGGGCAGCTAAATTTTACGCGCTGAAAACTCCCAAAATTGGATTTTGAGTAAAATTGGTCCAAATTGACTGACGTTTGGTCTAAAATAACACAACAAGTGGGTCACGAACGACCCACTGGGCATATATGGGTTTTAAACAGACTTTCCTTGATGAGGTAACCGCAATTCCGGTTATATTGACCGAAATTCCTGTTACATTAACCGTATTTCCAAAAACTTTTCTCAGCTCTCAAAATTTCAATCTTCGGAACCACTGACGACTGTGCGAGGCAGGTTTGAGGAGCTTTGCGGTGGTGCTGCGGTGCCTTGACTTGGCTTTGTGTGTGCGTTGCTTGTTGCTTGTTGCCTGTTGCCTGTTGCCTGTGTTTCTTGTTCGACCAGATGATGAATGCGCTGCCTTTGAATATTAACGTTAATTGCGAATCCTGTAGCTTGTAAATGCATTCAATTAGCAGGGCAATTTCAATTATCCGAGAGTTCGCTCTCATGAGACTCAAGTCTCACTGAGTCTGAGTCTGAGTCTTCTTGGTGGAGTGTCTTGAGTGTGTCTCACAACGTCACAAGCACAGAGAGCCCGCTCAGCTGAGACTGAGGACTGATTGTGAGAGGAGAGGACTCCTGAAAAGTTGTCCGTGTTCACTCGGATCGGATCGGGATCTTCGCTCACTCGGCGGCGCTTGTCGCGGTCGCGGTTGGTTTGGCTAAAAATAAAGCTCATCCGTCATTGCCAAATCTCTGTAAATGACTTCAATAAATGGCTAAAAAGATTACACACCCCGCATGGATTACACCTGGCCGCACTAGAGTCCCTATATGTAGAGAGTTAAGACAAGAGGGTAGTCAACTTCTGATTGGTCGATGACTTTTAGGCTTTACGGATGCCGCCATTGGATGCGATTTTGCACTTTTGTTTACAATCGCAGTTGTTTACCAGCGGAATTTTGCAGATAAAGAGCTAATTTTCGACGAATCTGTTAATTTTAATCATGATATGCCTCAAGAATGTCTGTAAAGCTCAAAAGAATCTTTCAAAGCGTAAATAGATGTCGATCCACTAAAGCAGTAAAAGATTACATCGTTAGAAACTCAGCGGCACTGTAATCTTTGCAGTGGACGAAAACACAACAACGGCCCTCAGAATGTAAACAAATGTGCAAAATCGCATCCAATGGCGGCGCCCACGGTTTCACTTGTCTTAACTCTCTACATATAGGGACTCTAGGCTGCACCTGTGTGCTGTATCGCGGTCGAGGTGATCCTGCAAATATCATCGGCGTAGTTATGGACTTAAACGATGATAACTATAAAACAAGCAGGGAAAATTCCAACACGCAGGTGTTGGAAAAGCGTGCCACTAAAGTCTGAACAGCTTTAACGATTTTGCTAGCAATGATAATAATTAGACAGCATTCAACATGGAGCTGATCTCGAGAAAATTGAGTCCAAAGTTGAAGAGCTAGCAACAAAAAACTTGGAATTACTTACGTTTTGATTTCATTCAACTACCGTGTTGTGTTTTCGCATTTCAACACCGGAAGAGTGGAATTTACTATGTAGGAAAGGTACTTAATTTTTAGCGTTTAAAGTGACTTGGTTCCTTTCTTCTTTTTTTGGCATAATCACGAAAAACGAAACTCTAAGAGAAACCAAACGGCAGAGTTGGTTTACACTGTTGATTATTTTAAAATCCGTTAATCCGGACTTATAAGTCCGTTCCCAATTCTATAAAAGAAACCAAGTCGGAGTTGGTTCCTTACGTGACTCGGATTAAGGTTTAACCTAATCAGAAAAAGGAACCAAGTTCTCATTTTATTTCATCATATGGACAATGACATCAATGAGGCTCACCAGCCCACTTTTACCCAGGGCATCGGACCGAACCGAACCGTGAACCGCGAACCGCTCCGAACCGCTGAATTTACAAACCGCGAACCGAACCGCGAACCTTTTTTCCACTGAGGCGGAGAACCCGAACCCGAACCGAACCGACTGGCTGAACCCGGTTCGAACCGGTTCAACGGCTTAGAAACGAGGTCTTGAAAAAAAAAACCTGTAAAGGGAAAGGAGCAAAAAGTTTGAGCATTTACTCTGTGAGTACTGAGTAGGTACTCGATGGATCTCAAAATCGCAAACTTTTCGCATAGAAAGATTACACAGAGTCACGCATCTAAACTAGTTTGAAGCAACTGAACGTTGATTGGTCTGCTGATTCGTTTGAAGTTATGAGGGTCTCAAAAGTCTGTGGCATGCCGAGTCACGTGATACGCGGGTTGCAGTCAGCGCCCTCTTGCTACAAACCAGGTGATTTCTACGTGAGACTGCGGCTAATGCATTTTGAGAAAACGAAAGGTAGTCACGGTAACAGTAATTTTCTGAGAAAAGAAAGAAGGGGAAAATATTCTGGTTTGAAATGAGAAAATATTCGAACTCGACCAAATTTTCTCCGAACCGAACCGCTCCGAACCGGTTCACAAATGTCTGAACCGGTTCGGAGCGGTCCGGAAAGTCGCGTGAACCCGAACCGAACCGCGAACCTTTTTTTTCGTGAAGTGTGAACCGCGAACCGAACCCGAACCGATTTTTTCTGCGGTCCGATGCCCTGCTTTTACCTGGAATTTTGACGGGAAATAGTTGTTATTATAGAAGAGGCACTTGTTGCTTCGAGATTCAGTATTGCTAGCTGTATCAATCAATAACTCAATTTTATCAAAAATGTCACTCGGTTCTTTTGTGACAATAAGTGCTGTCCAATTGAGCTTGTTTGTTGAGAAATTATGAAAAAAATAAATTTAGATCAGATGCATCTATAAGGAGATGAGTCAAAGGCGTTGTTTTTTTGTGTTTGTTTTTTGTTTTTTGTTTTCAAAACTTTGGAGGGCTCTAGCTCAGAAGAGAAACATTTGCAGCACATACTCATGTAGGAAAATAAAGTCTTATATATATGTATGTCGACCCCAAAAATACACTCTATAAGTTCGGCACTTAAGTTTTGAAACACCCTGTTCTTGATATTTTGCTCCCCCCCCCCCGCCCCTTCACAAAAGACAACATCTTGACCATGCACATTTTTAAAATCACAGTTGAACTGTAGAGATATTTTCCCCCCCCCCCCCCCTTAACGAAAAAGGGGAAAATGGGTCACCTATCTCTGATGTTCGTCGTGCGCGTGCACAGATTGTTCGGCTTTACGACTGCCATTTTGGCTTTCTTTATAATACGTTTGTTAGGTTTATTAGTGGATTTTATGACTATTTGATGCCGCCAATGTAATTTTCAGACAATTTTACATCAGAATCAAAACTCTATAGCACTGTAGCAAAAGTTTGCAACAAACCAATTGAAATCTGAAAAGAGAAAATTATTTGATAAGGCTCGATCTTTTTTACCCACATAAACTATAGACAATAGATATTTCTAAATCCCTCCACCTTTTAAACGGCTTGTTCAGGGATCAAAAATGAGGTTGCGTTCTTTTGAAGTCAAAAAGTGTCATATTCGGAAAAGCCGTGATTCTAAATAATAAACAGTTGTTTTTATCTTTTTTCCGTTTTAGGTGCTGTCAGCACTTTTTGCGATTGTCACGATGTAGATACGTAATATGCATAAATGGAACACTTGCGAATTCATGAAAAAATAATCCTTTAATATACAGAACTAACCATTTCAAGTGCCCTTTACACATCAAGCATTCTAGGGGTATAGATTAGTAGGTGTGGAGGTTTAAGACGTTAGTGGATTTTAATTCCCCCTCTCCCCATTTATTTTCTTGAAAAGTATCGAAAGTTTACAGTTAAAACTATGCCATTATTCACTATAACGCATTGTCATATTATTTTTTTTTTCTCTTGCCGTCGGTCGATATCATTTTTCGTGTTGGAAAAGCAAAGTTCTATATGGACCTATAGTTTCCAAAATTTGAAGAAGCTTCCAGTGAAAAATTTTGTACACGCAACGAACTTTTTAGGATAGGTAAATAAGTTATTCCAGAGTCAATTCCATAGCCGCAGCGAGGAAGCTGTCCAGGGGTGGAAGACACGTGACAACCCCTCTCACTATTTAGAGCAATTAATGCGAATTTTACCCCTCTGGCTCCCTGTGTTCTGGATTTTAAACACCTATTTTTCAACAAAACGCCCAAAATGTCCTCAAAAATCCTTTGATTCCATAGACGCTCGTTGAGGGGCTTTCAATTTGCCGATCCCCCAGAATTTCAAATGTTTCCGATGAAAAGACCTGTTTAGTGTGACGTCATGAAAAAAATTGGTTCCAAACAAAGGCTCCGTCTCACTCGCTCTCGTGGGTTTTCCCATACGAAACACGGTCCAAATTTTCAAATACAAGTGCTAGTAAAAAACACGTTCTTTACACCAGTTGTGTTTATCACACCATTGGGTTCCACGTCCCTTATAAAAATTTCCGATTGTTTCAAAAAATTTTCCGATTGGATATATATTCCCGCGCTTTATTTCCCATAGAAATAATCGAAATTCCATAGAGACAATCGAAATTCGTGTAAATTCAAGCGCGCTGATTATAGCAACGATAGGTCTTATGATTGGAATAAGGCGAAATACGTCTATGGTTCTATTCTTACAGTTTTAACACCCACTTTTTTCTCAGTGATAAAATATGAGAACGCTACACAAACTTTCTGAAACATCGCGCATCAGTGCACAATCACAGTTATATCGAAGAAAGTCCTATGTTTTGTCCTTGTCACACTCACAGTTTCTTAAGAGCACAAAATTCTAGGATATAGGCTCATCAGCACCATCACGGCATGTGTTATACCTCGAACAATAGCTTCGATACGAAGAGAAGTTAGAATGATTGAGTGTCATGGCGGTTATACTCCCATAAGAGACCGTGAGTAAGACAAGGACAAAACGTAGAACATCTTTCGGTATTACTGTGATTGTAAATTCGCTTGTGATCTTTTAGGAATTATGTTACAGTGAAAAGATACTTTAAGGCAAGTGGAATCTAATGGTGCAATAAAATTTGAAAAAACTGTTGGTTAACTAGCATGAATTTGCGTTCGAAAATTTGGATCTGGTAAATCCACGAGAGTGAGCGAGATAGAGCATTTGTTTGGAACCAATTCTGATCGTGACGTCATCACTAAACAGGTCTACTTAAGGATATGAATGAGCCTCTCTCTTTTCTATACCCCTCCCGCTCTTCATCAATACCTCGTCGCTTCTTTTCGATGTACCCTCGTCAAACAGATTTTGACACTTTTACGATGCGAGGCTGAACGCTTAATGCACCGTGAAGAAATCTTGAGACCGGTGGAGCCCAAAGGCGAGGGGCAAAGAGGGTTTCTGTGAAGGGTGTTTCCACCCCCCTCCTGCCTTGGAATTTTGACTCATAGGTTGGCACAAATGACTTAGGTTGCTGGACCTGCATGGAATTCTCGTTCAAAAGAATTCGACTTTGACGCTTAATAACTTATTGAAATTAACAGGAATACCGAAACTTTTACAATTTTAAGAAAATAGACGCCGAGACCTCCTGGATTGCAGCAATAAATTAACGATTAATGAAACCAGTTTTGAGAAAATACGTTTTTAATTTTTCAAACCTTCCCGCCAAAGGTTTTGCCATAAGCAAGGCATTGAACCTATATATTAGATATGAAAATGAAAACAAGAAGCGTACCGTATATATACGGCACGCTTAATACGCACTGAAGCAGGTATCATCGAGACGTGGTTCTTTAAAAATGCCTGTGAAACGAACAGCGGGCATTTTTAATTATTTTTTTTTCTCAGTGGGCGTGTTGAAAAAATTGTTTTGTAATCTCGTTGTTAAGGGTGTATAGTGCCCGCGTCAAATAATTAAAACTGCTAAAAACATTTGAGAGTGTATACTGCGTGCCCACGTAGTATCTTAAAATTATTCCAAATATTTCAGGCCTATATTTCCCGTGTCAATAAGTTTCTATCATGGTTTTTTCCATCTTTCTTTATTTAAATAGTCTAAAAAGTGTCAATGAAACTTAGAATTTTCCAAAAAATTTCGGTGAAAAACGTTAAAAAAAAAAAAAAAAAAAAAAAAAAAAAAAATCCTGCGCACCTCTCATTTTCGTCGCCTCACTTCCACGAGCCGCCAGTGAAGTTTATGAGTCATTTTTGAATGATTAATTTTCGAAGATTTGTCTGTACAATCTTGCAACCTCGAGGCTCGAATGCAGATTTGCGAGTGAGTAGCAAAGCGCAGGCCGCTCTGTGTGCATCATGCGTCGGTCGGTCCATGCAGCAGCGCCAGGCATGAGCCTACAAACTCGGCCACACGTCCGATTTGTTGACGTTCGTCGCGCGCGCATACACCCGTCACCCGCCCCTGCCGCTCGCCCGCCCTCCCCAGCGATGAAGGGTTTATTTACTTATCCATAAACATGTTTAATGTTTTATATACGTCTCTTTTCACGGTAGTGTAGGCATATACGCTCTCATTATCCTCGCATTCGTACTTCCATCACCAGCTCCCTGATCCGCGCCGCGCGGTGAAAGAAATTGATGCTCCAACTAACGAGTGTGTGGACAAAGGCTCGTGGATCAAGACGTGGTATCGATATGCCTTCCAGATAGTGGGGCTATTGGAAAATTATGCTACAGGCAGTGGCGTCGCGTGCAATTTGGCAGCAATGTATTCTATCCATTTAAACTCATGTAAAATATCGAATTCAGGGGGTGCACAGTGCACAAGGAAAATTCGATATATTTAATGAGTTTAAATGAAGCTGTTGCATTGTTGCCAGGTGGCACGCGACGCCACTGGCTACAGGGGACTGAAGCGTTGATTCTTGCATACAAATCTGTAGAAATGACGATGAGTACATTAAAACATTACGAAACTCACTCTCAAAATCGGGCTTAAGGGGAGATGGAACAGTTTTGGTCAAAAATTTCAATTTTTTTTTATTATCTAATTTGATAGGGGATATTCTGCTGAGTAAACCGATTTGGTATATTAAACACTTTTTTCTTCAATTATATTTTTCATATTTTTTTAAAAAGTGCTGATGATTCAGGATGTAATTAGTCAAATTTTTGAGAGAAAACGTAGGTTTCCCAAAAGTTTGGTTTTTTTCATCTATCTGACCCATTATTTCAGGAACTAAAAGAGCTAGCTTCCTGATTTTTTTATTAAAATGCTCAGAATTTTAAGGACTACAAATGGAACTAACAGCTTTTATGTGCATTTAAAACTGTGTTTTTGAATAACTGTCCATTCAGAAAAATAAATAGCTTTTTTTTAACCAAAGATCAGCTTTCTGAAAACTTTATTTCAAATGCATGGATCTACATCATTCTAGTTCTAAAGCTTCAAGACATACATAGAAGTATGCATACAAAATTTTAGGAAAATATATCCAACCATTGCTGACCAACAGGGACCTGAAGTGGGTCAACTTTACACGTATCTCCCCTTAATGGCTGAGAGACGCAGGTATCATAGGGGGTTCTTATCTAGATTGAGACAGGTCTCTGTGTTTCCGTATAGAGGAAGTGACAACTTAGACAGGAATCTCTGATGATACCTGCGTTGAACCACCATTACGATCTTGCCTTTATAGCAGTTTTGAGAGTCTATTATTGAATTTTTGACTTTTAAAGTATGAATTTCGTGATTTTCGCTGGACTTTACATCAGAATGGACTATTTATTTACTGATAGCAAAAGTTTGCAAGAGCCCTATTCATCTGTAGAAAAGGAATAGTTGGGGGGGGGGGAGAAGTTAAGTATCCAAATGAATCGATATGCCCTCCGGATAATGGGTCTGTTGCATAATTTTGCAATAGCGTCATGGAGGGTTCATTTGGGTGTAAAATCGCGTGGAAATTACCTTAAGAGCATCGACAGTTTTAAAATTTACTCAGCACAAACCCGGCACCCAGCACAACCAGGCGTTTTAAGGAAATTCTAAAATGGCGTTCGAACGAGCAAATCAATCCTACATGCAAGCACCACGAGCAGTAAATACTTCAAGTTAATGGGGCTCTTGCAAACTTTTGCTATAAGCAAATAAATGGTCCATACTGACGTAATGACCAGCAAAAATCACGAAAATCACACCGAAAAAGTCTTAAATTTCGGTCAACGTATTACATCATCATCATCATCACGTTATCATCTCCGACCTAGGAAATAATTTATAGTTCGTGTGTTTCCTTTTCGGTTTTCGGTTTTCTCGTTTTTTCGTTTATTCTATATTTAAATATTTTTCGACCTTTAACCTATGTCGTCCAGTAATCTTTCAATTTTTATTTTTGGTTTAGTACTCTTCAACGCGACAGTCTTGTCACTGTCTAGTTTCCATTAGTGTTCTCAAATTGATCTGAAGATGGGGCAGGTCCCCGAAATAGCTATCATCACCATCATCTATTAATCATCTTTTACTAGATATTATTTTTTTGAAGATATCAGGTGAATACTCTATCTATTTAACAATGGCGCTTCAACGCAGGTATCATGGGAGATTCCTGTCTAATCTGTCACTTTCTCTACGGAAACAGAGATATGTCTCATTTTAGATAGGAATCTCCCATGATACCTGCATCTTTCCGCCATTAAGCCCGATTCTGAGAGTAAATTTTGTGATTTTTTAGTTCACTCATCGTCATTTTTACACGTTTTTATGCAAGAATCAACTCTTCAATCCCCCTTAGCGAAAGTTTGCAAGAGCCTCATTGTCATTCATCGGTTGAACTAGATCGAATTCCAACTTGACCGGGCCCCAGCTGAGCAGGGTAAATCACCAAGCGGTACCTCAAGACGAGAGGGTAGTTAGTTAACTATTCGTGCGCCTGTGCTATCGTTTTGCCTACCTCATAAATTGAAGGCGCTCGCAGCCACATTCAGTAGGATCACTAGACATAGGCGGAGAGCGGGGTTTGAAAGTGTTAAAAATCTTCATTCTCAAGTTCGATAATGGAAATGCGGTTGCTTTCTCCTGATGATTCTAAATTCTGATCATTCCACTGGAATCAGTAATTAGTGGACAGATGAAAATTAATTTAATTTATTCACAATTAATTAAGTAAATCAAGTAGAATTTCCAGCGGAAATGCAGTATTCTTATACTAATTGATCGTAAAATTTTGACACCTTTTTGCCCACTGTTCTCAAAAAATATCTCGGCGCACAGTTTTCAGTTTTCAACAATGGGTCTGTTGCATACTTTTGCTACAACAATATAGAACCTTGATTCTTAGGTAAAATTTGGCGAAAATAACGATGCGCACATTAAAAACGTTCAAAATCAACTCATTAACTCAGAAAATCACTTCAATTTCAAACAGCCCGCGCTACACTAGACACTATATTTGCACCGGTATGCTACTACATAGACGGAACCACCGTGCATAAGTAAAAAAACACCGTAACTACAAAATGATGGACTTTCTTTTTTAATACGTGAAATAATATAAGCTGCATTTGCTGTCTGGTCTTTTCGGTTTATCAAAGATTACAAAATAATGTAAGAAATGTACGCATCTAAACGAAACATTCCAATGTTTGTAAGTTCTGTTGATGTTTACATAAACGAGATGGTTCCATCTATGTGGTTCTAAGTCGGTGACATGGTGTCTAGTGTAGCGCGGGTTGTTTGAAATGGAAGGAATTTTCTGAGTTAATGAGTGGATTTTGAAAGTTTATAATGTGCGCATCGTTATTTTCGACGAATTTTACGTTAGAAACAATGAGTTATATTGATGTAGCAAAAGTACGCAACAGACTCATTTCAACCCCATAGAGATTTGTAATGATTTCACCAGAATATTTGAAGGGAAACTAGCAAACAAACCGACGCGGCGCGGCCGCGGCGTGGCGCGACGCAACGCATTCTCGGTAGTGCGCGTTAGAGTTACCTACCCAAGTTAATAAATTACACTATGCAACAGCCATTTTGTCCACGGGTTGAGACCTATTTTTTCTGACTCCTAGTGACCAAAGAAGTCAGAAAATGGCCATGAAAGTGCCGGGAAAATGTGTATGCGCCCTGGACGCCGCCATTTTGAAAAATCAGAAATTCAGCCGACTTGCCGTCGGTTTTTTGAGGCTAGCGCCCTTAATTTTTACTCAAATGAAAAAAATGTGCATATAAAATGAAAGAGCATAAAATTTCCTACAAGATGAGTTACCTTGATTTGTTTTTCGATCAGCAAAAATATTCAAAAACTGAAGTTTTTTAAATTTTATTTTTTAAAAAATCGAAAATTTGACTATTTTTTGGATGAATTTTAGCTCATGCCGTCAAAAATAGAAATCCTAGAAAAAAATAGATTAATGCATTGAAAAGAGCGTTAAAGTGGCTACAAGATGATGTACTACAAAATTTTTTTGTGATTCTTTTTTGCCACTTTTTAGCCATTAAAATGATTTTCCCAAAAATTCAGTTTTCTCCCTCTATGCTCCCTAATTTACTAACGGTATCGTTTAATAACGTCGATTTGGTTCCTCTCATGCACCCTCGGACCAAAATAATCTGTTTTTCCATCAAAGGTGACCGTGAAGAATGGCGAAAATCGAGTTGAGAACGACTTCTCTCCTTTATTCGTCATGAATTGCACCATGGGCGGCTCGTGGGGTCGAAAAAAGGGAGGGCTAAAAAAATCCTTTTTTTTTTTTTTTTTTTTTTTTTTTATTTTTTTTTTAGTGGTAGCCCGCATCCTCAAAAAAGTGTGGAAGAAAGCTATAGCCCCATACACCCGCCGCCTTGCTCACACTTTGATGTAATGAAAAAAGACAAATTTAATTTTTAAGATTTTGTTTACTTTTGCTCAATTGTAATTTGATTGTTCAGAAATTCTCAACTTCATTTGGTGGCCCTGAGGAAGGACATTTTTGACAACACATATTTGAATTTTTATAAGATGCTTTAGTGAATTTGAAGCCTTGACTTGGACAGCAGGCTGAAGTCAAGCATCATTATGCGTGGCTTCTATACAAGTAACTGCCAAGTGCCAGGTCTAAATGTGCATACGTAACGACAGACAGTACAACGGCTCTTTTCAGGGCCACCTAAAATGGCTAAAAATTGGCGCGCCACTTTTTCAAATTCTCTTTACTCTCTCATTTCTAGACCAGTGTGGACTCAGGAATCTCATCACTCTCCCAATTATAACCGCACTGGAATATACTAATACCCAACCCGATTAAAAACCGTTCTTCTCAGGGCCACCACTTATTTTATTGTTCTCAGCACATCATTGATCCCATCCGCTCTTTTCAGAGCAAATAATAACATGCATTTTTCTGAAACCAATATTGTTTTCCATAAATAACGGCTGAGTGTGAAATAAAACTTCAAAAAATATCTGCCTTCTTTAGCAGATAATTTTTTAAGCGTGCCGTATATTTTATATACGGTACGCTTTTTGTTTTCGTTTTCATATCTAATATATGTGTTGCATGTCTTGCTTATGGCCACACCTTGGCGGGAAAGGTTTGAAAAATTAAAAACCTATTTTCTTAAAACCGGTTTCATTAATTGTTAAGTTATTGCTGCGATCCAGGAGGTCTCGGCGTCTATTTTCTTAAAATTGTAAAAGTTTTGGTATTCCTGTTAATTTCATTAAAATATTAAGCGTCAAACTCGAATTCCTTTGAACTGGAATTCTATGCAGGTCTAGCAACCTAAGTCATTCGTGCCAACCTATATTCCACTAGTATTGATTTTTTTCGTCGCACCCAGGCTCGGACCCAAATTTTTGCGGGACAATTTTTTTTTGAGTTGGTGGGAAATTCGAAGGGTTTGTTTTAAGATTGTCCGTAGTGGTTCTAACCCCCCCCCCCCCCACTCGCCGCACACAGGTTCGGACCCAAACTTTTGCTGGACACATTTTTTAAGATGGTGGAAAATTCTTAGGGATTATTGTTATAAGATTGTCCGTAGTGGTCTTACCACCCCGCCCCCCCACAATCGCCGCACACAGGTTCGGACCTGAAAATTTGCTGGACAATTTTTTTTGAGATGGTGGAAAATTTGAAGGGACTGTTCTAAGATTGTCCGTAGTGGTCCTATCCCCCCCACTCGCCGCACACAAGTTCAAAATTGAACTTTTTCTGGACAATTTTTTTTGAGCTAGCGGGAAATTCGAAGGGTTTGTTTTAAGATTGTCCGTAGTGGTCCTACTCCCCCACCTACCCGCCGCACACATGTTCGAACTTTAACTTTTGCCGGACAAGTTTTTTGAGATGGTTGAAAATTCGAAGGGTTGGTTTTAAGATTGTTCGTAGTGGTCTTAACCCCCACCCCCTCCCAATTGCCGCACACAGGTTCGGACCCAAACATTTGCTGGACAAATGTTATTTGAGATTGTGGAAAATTTGAAGGGATTATTGTTATAAGATTTTCCGTAGTGGTCATGCCACCCTCCCCACCCAATCGCCGCACACAGGTTCGAACTTGAACTTTTGCCGGACAATTTTTTTGAGATGGTGGAAAATTCGAATGGTTTGTTCTATGATTGCTCGAAGTGGTCCTCCCCCCTCACCGCGCACTGGTTTGCACTCGAACTTTTGTTGGACAAATTTTTCTTGGAATGGTGGAAAATTCAAAGGGTTTGTTCTATAAGATTGTCCGTAGTGGTTCTCTCCTCCCCCCTCGCCGCGCATAGGTTAGGACCCGAACTTTTGCTGGACAATTTTTTTAGAGATGGTGGAATATTCGGAGAGTTTGTCTTTAGATCGTACGTACAGTGGTCCTAACCCCTACCCACTCGCCACACCCAGGTTCGGATTTTTGCTGGACACATTTTTTTTTGGAGATGATGGAAAATTCTGGGGGTCTAATGGAGTGTATCTTTGGAGTAAACATATAAGATTTTATTTTCCTGTATAAAAATGTGCTGCAAATGTTTCTCTTCTGAGCTAGACCCCTCCAAAGTTAGCAAATGTTTCTCTTCTGAGCTAGACACCCCTCCAAAGTTTTGAAAAAAAACAACTCCTTTGACACATTTTCTCATAGATACATCTGATCTAAATTTTGTTTTTCATCATTTGTCACCAAACAAGCTCCATTGGACAGCATTTGTCACAAGAGAACCAAGTGACATTTTTTTGTAAAACTGAGTTATTGGTTGTTAGAGCTAGCAATACTGAATCTCGAAGCAACAAGTGCTTCTTCTAATAACAATTATGTCCCGTCGAAATTCTCGGTAAAAGTGGAGCTGATGAGCTTCGTTGATGTCATTGTCCGTATGATGCAATCAAATGAAAACTTGGTTCCTTTTTCCGATTAGGTGTAACCTTAATCTGAGTCACGTAAAAAACCAACTCCAACTTGGTTCCTTTTATATAATTTGGAACTGACTTAATAATCAACAGTGTGAACCAACAGCCTCTTGGTTTCTTTTAGAGATTCCTTTTTCGTGATTATGCTTAAAAAAAAAAAAAAAAAAAACCAAGTCACTTTAAACGCTAAAAATTAAATACCTCTCGTGCATGGGAAATTCCACTTTGCCGGTGTTAAAATGCAAAAACAAAACAACGTAACTGAATGAAATCATAACGTTAGTAATTCAAATCTTTTTGTTTAAAAGCTAGCTCTTCAACTTTGGACTCAATTTTCTCGAGATCAGCTCCATGTCACTTGGTTGTTTTCTGATGAATGGTGTCTAAATACAAATATCATTGCTAGCAAAAACATTAAAACTGTTCAGACTTTAGTGGCACGCTTTTCCAACACCTGCGTGTTGGAATTTTCCCTGCTTGTTTTTTTTTTTTTTTTTTTTTTTTAAAGCATGGGATATTTGAGAAGAACTGTATGCATGCGTAGACACATTTAATGTAAATATGGGAATCAAAGGTTATGAGTCAAGCTTTTTCCACCATTATTCACGGTCACTTTTGATGGAAAAACAGATTATTTTGGTCCGAGGGTGCATGAGAGGAACCAAATCGACGTTATTAAAACGATACCGTTAGTAAATTAGGGAGCATAGAGGGAGAAAACTGAATTTTTGGGAAAATCATTTTAATGGCTAAAAAGTGGCAAAAAAGAATCACAAAAAATTTTGTAGTACATCATCTTGTAGCCACTTTAACGCTCTTTTCAATGCATTAATCTATTTTTTTCTAGGATTTCTATTTTTGACGGCATGAGCTAAAATTCATCCAAAAAATAGTCAAATTTTCGATTTTTTAAAAAATAAAATTTAAAAAACTTCAGTTTTTGAATATTTTTGCTGATCGAAAAACAAATCAAGGTAACTCATCTTGTAGGAAATTTTATGCTCTTTCATTTTATATGCACATTTTTTTCATTTGAGTAAAAATTAAGGGCGCTAGCCTCAAAAAACCGACGGCAAGTCGGCTGAATTTCTGATTTTTCAAAATGGCGGCGTCCAGGGCGCATACACATTTTCCCGGCACTTTCATGGCCATTTTCTGACTTCTTTGGTCACTAGGAGTCAGAAAAAATAGGTCTCAACCCGTGGACAAGCCAAAAGTCAAATTTTGTTGCATAGTGTTATTCAAAGCATTTTTTGGTTTAATATCTTACTCATTAAAAAAAAAAGAAAAAAAAGGAAATTGAATAGCGTTTCATCAATACTTGATCACAATTTCTTTGAAGTAGAAAGTTTAGGTTAGGAGGTTACACTTTATTCGTTTGTTTTTCACAATTTGAAAATTGCACTGTCCAACTAAAGAGTAAATAATAGAGTCCAAACAAAACGGTAGGAGAGCGTGGCATAGTCGAATTACAATTGAATGTCACTATCGATTCTACGGCCTCTGATTGGCTGGCGAAAGCCTGGGCCCTGTGAAATCGGTCTTATGGAAATTTAACAGGGGATTTTTTACCTTTGCTTCATTTATAGTTAAATTTCAAAAAAATTATTGCTCCTTACCTTCGGGAAATTCAAATTATATTTTTTTGAGACTATTAAGAAGAGATTGATGGGTCATACATATCACTTCATCGAAAAAGTAACAGAGGAATGTGAATTTGAAAGTAAAATTACGGGTAATTTTTTGCCGCGTTTCCCACTCTTCGCGCAGGTCGGGCCGAGTGTGTGGTGTAGCAGTTGTTTTTTCCAGTTTTCTTGTTTTAGTGTAATGCAGATGGTTTGAAATGCATGTAAAATTTATTCATTGAAGGAAATACGCCGATTTCATGAAGAAACCCGAAGATTTAAACGCAAATACTCAAAATAAGAAGAAGTTTAAGCGGCTCACAATCGGGCGTTACGGAGAAAAAAAAAATCCTCGTAATTTAACTTTCAATTTCATATTTTTCTGTTAAGTTCGTGTTGAAGCGATATGTGTGACCCATCAATATCTTCATTATATCCTCAAAAAAAATATCATTTGAGTTTCCCATAGATAAGGAGCAATAGTTTTCTTGGAATTTGACTTTTAATGAGACAAATTCGAAAACCCCACGTTAAATCTTCATGAGAGCGATATCACAGGGCCAGTGGCGGCTCGTGCGATTTGGCAACAGTGTTTTTATCCCATTTAAATACATGGAAAACAATCGATACTCGAGGAGGCTGCCAGCCTCCACTTGAATCGATTTTTTACCGAAGTTTAAGTGGGAAAAATGCATGGTTGCCAAATCTCACGGGCCGCCACTGCACAGGGCCCAGGCTTCTGCCAGCCGATCAGAAGCTTACTTTTCGATAACCTAACCTGCCACGCTGTCCTACCTTTTTGTTGGGACTCTTGTTTACTCTTTGAGTCCAACATACACTAGCAATCCGTGGGAGGATGAGGGCTTTGGGAGTCCCAGATTTCCCCCCCTTTTTTTCGGAAAAGGGCTCGAAAAAGGGAGTAACAAAGAGTGCACGTCTTCAAGCCCCACTTTTTTCATACGAAGGAGAGCTCAGTAAAAGTGAGATAGAACAACCACTTTCGAACCCACGAACCGCCTATACCGCGATGGTTTTCTTACTCGGCCAAATGGTAGGATAGGTGTACTGTGTAGGTCATAAGATACATTCCATCTATGTGATGTAATCTTTGATTTAAACAATCGATCGATAAAGAGATAAAGAAGCAGTTGTTGTTTGCGAAGGCGTAAAGTTTCGTGACATCTCTGTATTAAAAAAAAAAAAAAAAAAAAAAAAAAAAAAAAAAAAAAAAAAGTGTTCATCGTCCTTATTATATTTTTAAGCTCATGGAACTATTGGACGTCCCGCCTTTCCTTCTCGGTATGACTTGTTACTTGAGCATAATTTTTTATATAGGTGAAACTTACTGCGATCACGATATGGAAACAGAAAGACTTCGAATTTCAAGCGAAATTAATTGGCTGCAAAAACGGAAAGGAATGTCACGGTAAAAATCGACAAGCACGCCAAGCCATGCAAAAAGTATAATGAAAAGCAGAGAGAGAGGGGGTGGAGCGGGGGAGAGGGGGGATAGGGAGAGAGAAGGAGGGAGAGAGAGATAGAAAGAGAGAGAGAGAGAGAGGGAAGGGGAAATAAAAGGAAACAGAAGCAGAAAAAAAGGAGAAAAAAATGTAATCGGGAATAAACGTTTTTACGTTTAAGAGATTAAATGCGGTGGCGGCCCACCGGAGAAAGACCCATAAAACATCAGATATGCTCGTTTTTAGAAATCAGTACTACAACTACAGCGATATTTCTTCGGAAGAGCTCACCGGACTTCTTACGGGTCCGAAACCGTCTCAATCACATGGTGTCCGATGCACTTTCGAACAGCCATAACGCCGTGCAACCAAGGAGGGTTCAGAGGTATTTATAATTAATCGGCGAATGATAATTTTTCATGCTCCTGCACAGAAAAAGGATCCCTCATTTGCTTCCCATTTTAGAGACTATCACATTGTATCTTTTTAGTACTGCCCGATTCTGATAGATCGAGCTCCAATCCAATATCGTGTCACGCTTCGAAGTTCCATTTTTTTTTGTTCCGTTCCTCCTTTCCTAGTTTCGTTTTCTTTCACGGTTGGTTCCTCATAAACTCCCCCCCAACCCCCCAGTTTGCGTCCTTTTGCGAGAGAGCTTTAGCAACGATAAACTCGGCGTGTCTTTAAAAAAAAAAAAAAAATAACACTGACTTTGAAAGGAGTCGAGTTTTTTCCCCTTAACTTCGTTGTTTTAATCCTTTCTCTGTAAAGCTCTCTCTCTCACTCACTCTCTCTTTCTCTCTTCGCATTTGCGCAAATTGTGTAGATTAGAGTCCCTATATACTATGAGAGTTGCGCCAAGTCTCTCAAAATGAAGAAGAGGAAACAAATCTATGGAGCGGGATTCAGATTCAGATTCTCGACAGTAACGGTCGTTATTAAAAGCGATAATGTTCTCCAGAATAAAATTCAAGCAGAAGAAAAATGAACAATAATTACTGCAGTCACTGTTACTTCAAATGTGTAATGAAAGCTAGTACGCGAAAAGAAAAAAAACCCTCCGCCATTTGCATTTGCCTCTTGTAGTTTTCTTGACAGCCTAAATCTGAGATCCAATCAGAAATGGATTCAACATTGGCGCAACTCTCATATAGTATATAGGGACTCTAGTGTAGGTCAGTCCGTTTTTTAACGACGCAGGATTCGCTTATTATTTCATATGATAGAAGAGCTCGTTTCAGAAGTGGAGGCGAAGTTCAACCGATAATCTTCGAAATTTCCCGGTTCCAAGAGATTCCGTCCAATCCTAATTCGACCAATATACTTGTCCAAAAACCCGTCTATTGTAAACTTTAAATGTGTTAACTGTGTCTTTAAACTGTATCAAATAATCGATTTACAGGGGATTTACTGAATCCCTGAATCGATACTTTTGCATTGAGTCAAAAGTAAACAAAAAAAAAAAAAAAAAACAATGTTTGGAAATAAATAGCACGAGCCGCCACTGCCAGTAATGTTTTTATCCTGACATTTTTTTCTCCGTCCGACCATTAATAAGTTCAAAAAATTGTTTGCGTGCCAGAGAAAAAAATAGAGATAAAAATTATAAATTCATTGCCATAAAATTTTAATAGCTTGTAGCTACCGATTTGAATTCCAACGCGCGAAGTGTGAAATTTCATGTTCGAATAAATGGCATAACATAAAAAGCTATAAAATTTTTAATGAATAAACTAATTTGTCGCTTCCCTGCGCTAAGTGTGAGCTCACAACCGTACGCATCAGTTAAAGATACATTTTTTTTTAAATCTATGAATTAAGTTACGAGAGAGATGTCTATTTAGAAAGTTGTCGAAGGCAAAGAATGAGAAGACACGACACGGTTCTTAAACGAACAGTTGCGTGGCGTGCAATTTGGCAACGTTGCAATTCGTCCATTTAAACTCATGAAAAAGATCGAAAGATATGTTCGGTGAAAAAATTCGCATTCGACCTTTTATAAGGGTTAAAATGAACAAAATACCATGTTGCCAAATTGCAAGCTACGCTACTGATTCACTCATTTCACAGGCTATTGCCTCGTTTGCTCAGAGTTAGGTTTCTCAAAAGTAGTACTGCGAATAGGAAAAGGGACTAGAGTCCTTCAGTATACTTTAGCATCAAACCAAGTAAAAAACCTTTTCCCTCCCACTCATTCAAAACCATGCTCCAATTCTATGGAAAGCTTTTGAGCATGGTGAAATGAAAACTTTTCAATTATATTTTGCCCTCTCATTTTAATAAATTAGTTAAATTTTTATTTCTGTATACGTACTTACCGATTTAACGATTGAATTTATATTCGTGGAGAAAAGCAACATGCACTCGTCAACTCGCTGTTTTAAACATTTTTTTCTCCAAAATACACCGACGCGTTCAGAGTTGTACTAACGTCGCGTCGCGTCGTACTCACTTGATTTGAATGCACTTTCAGACCACAGACAATGTTGCCACTTCACCAGTTTAATGTTAAACGCGTACACCATGGATACAAAATGGCTTTATTTGGTTTATATAATTATCATAAAAGCATGAATAATGGATCCAAAAAAATAATATTTAACCAGGACACCCCCCCCCCCCAGCCCGATTTTCATGAAAAGACGTAAGATTTTTTTATTTTCAGTTCCAATGGCGCACTATGGTCTGGGATCGTCACAAAAGTGGCAAAAAATCAAAAAGTTAATTTCTCATAATTTTATCTTTAACTGCATGGGATTTTTTTTTCAACCAAAAATGAATTTTTCGATTCCTAAGGTGGTCAAATACATGGGAAAATAGCAAAAAAAAAATGATTAGACAGTTTTCTGTGTAAATTATCATTTTTCTATTTTTTTCTCGTTTTTCACATGTGCTGTAACACCATAAGAAATGGCGGGGAAAGAAAAAAACAATTTTTTTTTTCAAAATGTTCAAAAAAATAATAATTTTTTACTTTAATTGGATTTTTCAAAGAGGAAATGCCAGAAACTTACTAAAAGTAATGAAATTAGGGATGAATTGGATACGGGGGCAAATTTTCCCCCAACCATGATTTCCTTTATTAAATGCATTATAATGAGAGCTAGTGGTCTTTTGAGAAATGTTTGAGCCCGTTTTTATGTTTTCTTATAATGTGACACTGGTGTGATACAATTTGAAATAAGTCAAAATATACATTAAAATATCTGACAAAGGGCTTTTCACATCATGTGACACCGGTGTCACACTAAGCAGAGAAGGGAAACTTCGAAGACCAATTTAAATCACAGAAAACACTGTACTAACGAAAAATTTGAACCAAGAAATGTCACTGGAAAGGTTCAAATTAGCTATAAAGGTCAAAAGACGTAGATTTTTGATAACTTTTTCCCACTGATTTTCGGCCATAATTTTTTTCAACCTTAGACCAAAGTGCGGAGTGGCATCACAGTTAACAACATCAAGTAAAAAATCCATAAAACTCTAAGGATGTAATTCTGGTTTCTCTCCCTCTATCCTTCGTTTCTCTTTATTCTTAATCTTCCAAAATTCGTTTATTCCTGTCTGTCTACCTCCGAAACCATATGACTCAGTCATACTTTCCTCAGTTATTTAATCATAATTATGATCTCGGTTGAAATGCATCCGACAAATTTTAAACACGAAGAAGAAGAAGAAGAAGAAGAGAGGAAAAAATGAAGGGAAAAAAAAATCATTGTTTCCCCAATTACGAGGTATTTCAATAATTAACGTCTGCGAAGTCGTGCAAGACTCACTTTCTTCGTGCAAACAAGTAAACGGTTTGTCAGCCGAATAAAGACAAGTTTCAATGCCATGTTGAATTATTTTAACATTGAAGGTGTTTTGGGATGTATCAAAAAATAACAAAAGAATTCGCGGAAGCTACCGAGACGTAATACACATTACTAAAAATGAAAGTTCGCGATACTGTCGCACAGTGGAGTGTGAGTTATCATTTAAAGTGTTCATTTAAACCAACGTAAAAGGTCGAATGCGAAGATTTTCACCGAACACCCAATAGTTCGATCTTTTTCATGGATTTAAATAGACACAATACAACGTTGCCGAATTGCACGCTACGCCACTGGGTTGGACATGGAATATAGGACTAAAAATGGAAATTTGAATGTTTTTACGGTCAAAAAACAAACTATAAAGGGTGATTCTTTAAGAATATTTTATGATAAAACCAATGGAAACAATTTCAAACTTCTACGTTGCTTATGAACAAAGAAATACGCACTTTAAGTCACAACGCTATGTCCAACCTCAAGGTTATAGATTGAAGAGGTATGCTCATCTGACTTGGCGCCACAAATTCTGCGGCGCGCTGTTCAAAATCTCAGCAGGCAAGATGGCCGACAAAAGCAGAAAACGTATACTGTTTGCAGAAAACATTGGGCTGCCCTCTGCAGGAAAGCAGAAAACAACCAGAGACAAATAGAGACATAGAGAAGATTTGAGGCACACTGAATTTTCGGGGATTCAACAAAAATAACATGTAAAACAACTGTCAACAACTTTTGATATCGCATGATGTTGAACGGTGACATTCGGGAAACACGGAGGGGATGGGCGGGAAGGGAAAGGAGGGTGCTCACCATTCAACACCATGCGACGTTGACTGTTGTTTTGATGAATCCGCGAGAATTCAGAGTGCCTTTGCTGCAGCTAGTTAGTGCTCCGTCTCTATTTGTCTATGGAAACAACCCATCAATGTCTTCTGCAAAGAGTATACGTTTTCTGCTTTTGTCGGTCATCTTGCCTGCAGTGATTTTGAACTGCGCGCCGCTGAATTAGTGGCGCCAAGTCAGATGAGCATATACCTCTTTAATCTATAACCTTGATCCAACCTCTCCCATTGATTCGTTCCACTGTGTGTCGTCGAGATGATTCAATTTTTTGAATGAAAGACGTCGTGTGCGGTTTACGTGAATTGCGTTTAAGAGATTTTTACGCTACCTCCCTCTCCATTCATCATCGATGAAAAAAAATTAAGAAACAAATTTACCTTCGCAAGACTGCGTTTGAGAAGAAAAAAAGCCGCAGAAATTAAGTAAGAACCCGTTATTAATGCACCTGACATAGAAGATGAAAGTGGCGTCACTTGCCGAAATTTTTGCGACGCAAATGTTTCCAAAACACGCATTTATAATTCCAGAGAGCCGTTTAACGCCGAGAGAAAGGTTTAATTTGCGGCACTTATTGAATCATTCAAGTGGAATGTATACGTATGCAGGTAATAGGAATATTTGTTTGAAGTCCTTATCATCATCTTTTCGGCATTTGACTATAATTTTAATCACGAATCCATTAACTTTCAATTTTTTTGTTTTTTTAAATGATTTATTCTTCAATTATTTTTTTTGTATGATTTTTTTTTTAGAACTTTTGGTTCGACGCGATATCACGTCAAAGCAAGTCAATAAGTTAAGTGAATATTCAGCATGTAATGCCAATTTCTACCAAAGGAGCACTACCGTTCAATTTACATCAAGTTACATCCGAAAAATAAATTTTTATTTGAGAAAACAGACTGTCGGGAGCTAGGAAATCATTTGACGACTATCTCTGCAAAATATCTCGTCGATATTTTCAAAAATAATACTGAGAGAACCAAATTAACGGATCCCATCAACCATCGCAATTTTTACCGTGAGACTTTTCGTGAAAAATAACCCATCATGCACCCCTGTTATGCACCCCTAATATTATCCAGGAGTCATTTGCTACGAAAAAAAAAAAAATGGTTCCAACCGAACCAACCATCGCAAATCGATTCTGGCATCGAAATGCGGTTTTCTATCTTTTGGAGCTTTGGCTTTCTTTTTCCTTGGATTTAGATGGAGAACCGCCCATTTTAAATAAAAATGAAATAAAAACAAAGAGAACGGTTAAGAATAAAAACGAATAAAAAAAAAAAAAAAACGTAAAATAGTCCCGTAGGAAACGTACATCACCCGAAAACAGACTCGATAATTGTCACGGTCGCAATGTAATGTCGTAGAAATTAGAGAGACAAGTTCTTAGGTAATATCATTACTCATTTATTCGACGAGCGAGTATCTAACAAGGGGAGGCTCAGAAGTAGCCGCCTCCGATTTTGATAACAATTGCACGAAAATGTAGCTAAAGTAAAACTATTAGACCCGTGTTTCTCACTTTTTGCCAATGGGCCTTCCTAAAGCGTCAGGAATTTTTTGAAAGTTGTGGAAATTCACATAAATATGCGGAACGCTCTCCGTTCGGATTTTTACGTGAATTTCGGCAACTTTCATAAAATTCCTGACGCTTTAGGAAGGCCCATTGGTAAAAAGTGAGAAACACGGGTCTAATAGTTTTACTTTAGCTATATTTTCGTGCAATTGTTTTCAAAATCGGAGGCGGCGACTTTTGAGCCTCCCCTTGTAAGACTGACTCGATCAAAAAAGAACAGAGATGTCACGATGACAACTAAAAGTATGTCACCGCGACGAAGCTTCACAGTAAGCAAAGTATGAATATAATAATAAACAAGGAGGCGGTAGCGCGTGGCTACCACAAGCTTTCAGCCTTGTGGCTCACGTTGGCATTAAATATTGACAATTTTACTAATCTCGATGAGACGAAAAGAAACTGTTCGAACGTGAAGAGACTTTTCGTGAAAAGTTTCTCATCAAGAAAAATGTGCAGTTATGCACCCTTAATATTATCCAGGAGTGATTTGCTACGAAAAAAAAAAAATAAATAAATAAAAACGAACATCTCATGAGCCTCACAGGATAAAGGCGGTACGAAGTATAACCACCAAGAGGGATAGGGACAGCTGGGATAATTAGCTCTGATTGTGAGTGCCCTACTCCAAAAGGCCCCCAACTGCGGACGCCTTCCTGAACCCCCCCCCCCCCCCCAAAAAAAACTATACAGTTACACAGTATGTTTAAAAAAAAAGAGGCCCCAAACCTAACTTTTGCCCCAGGCCCCTAAATTTCCTTGGCAGGCCCTGGAATTTATACCATTACATTTAGCCTCGTAGCAATGCACTAAAAAAAGGGGGCAGAGCCGGAAAGGAGGGGGGGGAGTGAATGATAAAAAATGAGGAGTAAAAACGTTGAGTTACAACAGAGTAAAAAAAAAAAAAACCAAAAACAAAAACAAAAACAAACAAAAAACAAAGACAAAAGGTAAAGTTGCCCCAAAACCTAACTTTACCCCAAGCTCCCAAATTTCTCTGTCAGGCCCTAGAATTTACCCCCTCACAGAGTTAGCGGAGTCACGGAGTTAGCTCCGTCCTGATGAGCAAAAAAAAGGGGTAGAGTCAGCAAGGGTGGGGGGATGTGATAAAAAGGCGAAGTAAAATCGTTTGGTTTCAACGAAGTAAAAAAACAAAAACAATAAAAGTTAAAGATGTCCCAGGCCCCCACATTTCTCTGACAGACCCTGGAATTCACACCCTCACATTTAGCCCCGTCGTAATGCACATAAAAATGGGGGTAGAGTCGGAAAGTAGGGGGGGGGGAACTATGATAAAAAAGGGGGAGTAAAATCGTTTGGTTTCAACGAAGTAAAAAAACAAAAACAATAAAAGTTAAAGATGTCCCAGGCCCCCACATTTCTCTGACAGACCCTGGAATTTACACACACCCTCACATTTAACCCCGTCGTAATGCACATAAAAATGGGGGTAGAGTCGGAAAGTAGGGGGGGGGGGGGCTATGATAAAAAAGGGGGAGTAAAATCGTTTGGTTTCAACGAAGTAAAAAAAAACAAAAACAATAAAAGTTAAAGATGTCCCAGGCCCCCACATTTCTCTGACAGACCCTGGAATTTACACACACCCTCACATTTAACCCCGTCGTAATGCACATGAAAATGGGGGTAGAGTCGGAAAGTAGGGGGGGGGCTATGATAAAAAAGGGGGAGTAAAATCGTTTGGTTTCAACGAAGTAAAAAAACAAAAACAATAAAAGTTAAAGATGTCCCAGGCCCCCACATTTCTCTGACAGACCCTGGAATTCACACCCTCACACTTAGCCCCGTCGTAATGCACATAAAAATGGGGGTAGAGTCGGAAAGTAGGGGGGGGGGAACTATGATAAAAAAGGGGGAGTAAAATCGTTTGGTTTCAACGAAGTAAAAAAAAACAAAAACAATAAAAGTTAAAGATGTCCCAGGCCCCCACATTTCTCTGACAGACCCTGGAATTTACACACCCCTCACATTTAACCCCGTCGTAATGCACATAAAAATGGGGGTAGAGTCGGAAAGTAGGGGGGGGGGCTATGATAAAAAAGGGGGAGTAAAATCGTTTGGTTTCAACGAAGTAAAAAAACAAAAACAATAAAAGTTAAAGATGTCCCAGGCCCCCACATTTCTCTGACAGACCCTGGAATTTACACACACCCTCACATTTAACCCCGTCGTAATGCACATAAAAATGGGGGTAGAGTCGGAAAGTAGGGGGGGGGGCTATGATAAAAAAGGGGGAGTAAAATCGTTTGGTTTCAACGAAGTAAAAAAAAAAAACAATAAAAGTTAAAGATGTCCCAGGCCCCCACATTTCTCTGACAGACCCTGGAATTTACACACACCCTCACATTTAACCCCGTCGTAATGCACATAAAAATGGGGGTAGAGTCGGAAAGTAGGGGGGGGGGGCTATGATAAAAAAGGGGGAGTAAAATCGTTTGGTTTCAACGAAGTAAAAAAACAAAAACAATAAAAGTTAAAGATGTCCCAGGCCCCCACATTTCTCTGACAGACCCTGGAATTTACACACACCCTCACATTTAACCCCGTCGTAATGCACATAAAAATGGGGGTAGAGTCGGAAAGTAGGGGGGGGGCTATGATAAAAAAGGGGGAGTAAAATCGTTTGGTTTCAACGAAGTAAAAAAAAACAAAAACA